>JAFVLL020023665.1:0-7500 GCA_021397915.2 Tor tambroides
TATTTTTTTTTTTTTTTTTTTTTTTTTTTCCTTTTCTTTCCTTTTTTCTTTCTTCGTTTTTATGCATTTTTATTTTTCCTTTATTTTTTTTTTTTTAATGCTCCTCCTATTTCTTTCATTCTTTGAATCCCAAGTGAATCATTCTGTTTAGTCGTTCTCAGTGAATCGTTCAGCTGAGTCATTTTCAGTGTGTTGTTCTATAGAGTCATTTGTGAGTGAATCGTTCTGTTGAGTCATTCTCAGTGAATCATTCAGTAGAGTCATTCACTGAGTCGTTCTCAGTGACTCGCTCAGTCGAGTCGTTCTCAGTGATTCGTTCAGTCGAGTCGTTCTCAGTGTGTTGTTCTGTAGAGTCATTTGTGAGTGAATCGTTCAGTTGAGTCGTTCTCGGTGACTCGCTGCGTGTCTGTTGCAGGTGAGCGAGATCATCAGGAAGCTGTCGTCGTGTTCGTCTCTGCTGGTCAGTTTTCTGGGCGAGCTGGTGGAGAAGTTCTGTCACTCTCAGAAGTGGTCGGGTCGTCAGGCGTTTGCCTTCGTCTGTCAGGTGAGATGCTCTTCATCCTCCTCATCCTCCTCAGCGGTGTAGTGCGGGTCCTGACGTGTGTCTCTGCTCAGCTGTCCATCGAGGAGGAGTGTCTGTCTCTGGACCAGTTCTCGGAGCATCTTCTTCCTCCTCTTCTTCAGCTGGCGTCTGATCCGGTTCCTAATGTCCGAGTGCTGCTGGCCAAAACCCTGCGGCAGACGCTGCTGGAGCGAGGTGCGTCCATCACTGCCACCTTACTCCCTGCTGTTTGTTTGTTTAACTTTTTCGGGGTTTTTTTTTTCCCTATTATTCATTTATTTTATTTTAGTTTTCCTTTTTCCCTCTTTATTTTTTTTTTACTTCTGATTTTTTTTTTTCTTTTTCATATTTTTAAAGTTTTATTCTTTTTTTTTTTTCCATTTCTTTTTTGTTTTTATTCTTTTCTTTTTTTCTTCTTTTTTCATCTTTTTAATTCTATTACTTTTGTCAGTTTTTGTCCCATTGTTCTTTTTATTTTTTCCATATTTTATTTTTTTATCTTTGCTTGTCTAATTTTTTTCTTATTTGTTTTTTCTTATATTTTTCTTTTCCCTTCAGTTTTATTAGTGCTGTCAAACAATTAATCGCAATCAATCGCATCCAAAATTAGTTTGTATACATAATATAGGAGTGTGTTCTGTGTATATTATGTATATATAAATACAAACACATGCATGTATATATTTAAGAACAATATGTTGTTTATATATTAAATACGATTATGTATAATATAAAATATAAGAATATAAATATATATACATGTATTTTCAAAATATATACTGTGTATTTATTTATATATATATATATATATATACACACATATACACAGCACACACACATTACGTAAACAAAAACGTATTTTGAATGCGATTAATCGTTTGACAGCACTATTTTTTACTTTTATAATTTTTTTTTTTAAATATTTTTTTCATTTTTAGTTAATTTTCCTTTTGTTTTCTTTTCCCCTCTTTTTTTTCTTTTTCTTTTTTACTATTATAATCCCCGCCCCCTTTTTTGTGTGTGTCTTTTTTTCTTGTTTCCCCCCTCTGTGTGTATTTTGTGGTGTCCTGAGCTCATGGCTGCGGTTTTCTGTCTGTAGAGTATTTCCTGAACTCCTCGAACTGCCAGCAGGAGGCGCTGGAGCACACCCTCATCGCTCTGCAGACAGACGTGGATAAAGACGTTAAATACTTCGCCAGCGTTCACCCCGGCAGCACGCGTCTGAACGAGGATGCCATGAGCACCACGTCCTCCACCTACTGACCCGCTGTCCCAGAATGCACCACAGAAGCCTTAATCGCGTCTTCCTTCCTCCTTCAGAGAACACGGCTGCGGACTCTGATCTCAAGGGCTGAGCGGCGCTCTTTTAATCGCAGCACATTGTTGCGCTGACGGACGCGGCGCTTCGTTTCGAGGGTTTTTAACGGATTTCATGAGCGGTCCGCTGAACATTCAATCTCAGATGACTGGAGAGTTTTAATGATTCTGTACATACTGCTGTGTTTTTGATCATGAATAGCTGATGTTATTCTCTTAATCTGCCCAATAAACTTTCACACAAAATCACTGCTGTTGTTCGTTACACTGGACTCATTCATTAACATTAAAGCCTTAATGAACATGAAGTAACAATGCATTTATTAATGTTAGCTCACACTGATGAAACAACTAATGAAAACACCACCTTTGAGTTTAATAATGTATTAGTAAATGTTGATCTTTTTTCAAGTTTTTCAGAAAACACAGCGAATTGGCGCGTGTGTGAAAGCAGGTGAAATGTGTTAAAAGTTTTGAGAAACATGTCTTTGTTTTGAGAACTGTATGAATGGATCGGATGAATCAGTTCTAGTGTGTTAGCAATCAAGAAAAACTGTAATGCATCAGATATGAACTGATAATTCTACAGAATTTATTGGCATTTTTATATACTTTTAAATCTTTTTATTGGTATAAATGATTAAGGGACAAAAACATTAATTCTGTTGATCAATCATGAGAATCTGAGAGAAAAAAAACATTTCTAGAGTTTCTTGGGCGTTTTTTTTTTAACCCTTTAATAACCAGCTTTCATAAAGCCTGAACTGATGAATATGACAACTGGACAAAGTGGTACAAAATGGCATGTTAATTTAATGCTACTTTAAATACTAATACAGTTTAAAATGTAAAGTTGCATAAATGAACATTAATGCATTGAGCAAACGAACTAATAATGAACAATAATATATCAATAAATCAAAATGAATCTAGAACAAACTTTTTCTCAGAGCTGCAATATTTTCTTGAAGTTCCTGAGAGTTTAATGTGGTGAGACGTTTAATATTTCAGTAATTTAATACATTGTTCAGTTCTCTGATGACCCTTAATGGTCATGTTATTGATCAGAACTGAACACTAGGTTGATTGACGGTCAGTAATTTATCAATATGAACGGCATCAGATGAGAACAGAACCTGAACGAATCAAGCTGGATGATGATCTTCTGTAGAGCTGCTTTACAGCTGGATCTCATCCTGCAGCAGTTTCTGAACTGAATCAACACTGAACTGATTCAAACTGAACTGATTTAACACTGAACTGATTCAAACTGAACTGATTCAACACTGAACTGATTCAACACTGAACTGATTCAAACTGAACTGATTCAAACTGAACTGATTCAAACTGAACTGATTTAACACTGAACTGATTCAAACTGAACTGATTCAAACTGAACTGATTTAACACTGAACTGATTTAACACTGAACTGATTCAAACTGAACTGATTCAACACTGAACTAATTCAAACTGAACTGATTTAACACTGAACTGATTCAAACTGAACTGATTCAACACTGAACTGATTTAACACTGAACTGATTCAAACTGAACTGATTTAACACTGAACTGATTCAACACTGAACTGATTCAACACTGAACTAATTCAAACTGAACTGATTTAACACTGAACTGATTTAACACTGAACTGATTCAAACTGAACTGATTCAACACTGAACTAATTCAAACTGAACTGATTTAACACTGAACTGATTCAAACTGAACTGATTCAAACTGAACTGATTCAACACTGAACTGATTTAACACTGAACTGATTCAAACTGAACTGATTCAAACTGAACTGAGTCAAACTGAACTGATTTAACACTGAACTGATTCAACACTGAACTGATTTAACACTGAACTGATTTAACACTGGACTGATTCAAACTGAACTGATTCAACACTGAACTGATTCAAACTGAACTGATTTAACACTGAACTGATTCAAACTGAACTGATTCAAACTGAATCACTGCATCACTGCCTTCTGTAGAACTGATGTGGAACTGAACTCATATCATATTGATGAACTTCGCTCGTATCGATCTGATCTGAATGATGACAGTATGTTGAATCTGAACTGACTCATCAGTGATTCTGTGTTTCTGTAAAGCTGCTTTGAATCAGTCTGTACTGAACAAAGCGCTATAGAAATAAATGCAACTTGACATGCAGATAAATAAAAGCAGTTCATCTTTGTTTAACGTGTTTCTATTGTTTTCCATTTATCATTTTAATTATTAGGATTTAATAATCAGCTCATAAACTGTTAGTTTAGCTCACAGCTACTCCTGAAGATGATGTAGAAACTTTGATTTTCTGTAAAGCTGCTTTGCAAGAATTTGTATCGTGAAAAACACTATACAAATAAACGAACTGAATTGAATAGTTTATGAGCAAATGCATTAACTCATGTTAACCACTGAACTATTACTGTAATGTGTTTTCCTTTTTATTTTGGTTTCCTCAAAGACTTCAAAACAAAAACACAAAAATTACAACAGAGTCGTTACAATTTTATGAAAGATGAAACTTTTTTTACAGATCATTCACTAAACTGTTTGCAGTAAAGGAACCCGTTAAGTTCACAGCAAACATTTTGAGTGTGATTCTGGATGAGCTGCGGTGATTTCTCCGTGAACGCTTGTCTCAATGAGCTCTTTGTGTTTCTGTCTGCGTCTCTCAGTGAAAGTGGAGCGACTGCATGAGGAGGAACCCATTAAACTCATTAAACTAAACACTCGCATTCAGACCAAACGATGCTTCACTGATTCACTTCAACATCAAACAGACACTGCTCAGTTCTCTCTGAAACACCACACTTTATTCTTTACTGGCAGAGATTTTGCTGAAGACAAACTAAGGATTTAACTTGATGTGAAATCAGTCGGACTTACTAAAGACCTGCACTCATAATAAAAGCTGAATATGAACACTATGCATCTAATCTCTAACATGTTTGGCTACACGTCAATCTGCAAGAATAAAAAGGACATAAAAACACGTGTCAGTACTGGCAGTTCATGCATTTGACGGCTTTGCTGCCGTAGTCGAGGCACTCGGGTCCGATGCACTCGCAGCAGGCGTTGTGGAACCAGCGGTACTTGGATCCTCCCATCGACTCGCAGTACTGCTTACACTGACGGATGGACACGCAGTCGTCGAAGTACACCACCGTACACAGCTTATCTGCACACACACCGCCACAGAAACACAGCACAGTCAGATCAGATCTCAGAACACAAACTAAACAGGAGAAAACTGGAGGCTGCAGCAGGAAACTGCACAAAAAACAGCTTCTGAGCTTCTTTGTAATTTAGCATCATGTCAGCGATCAGATTTCAAAGCAAAAATGGGGCAAAATATCACGAAAAAAAAAAACTTGTAAATTTTCTCTTTGATTAAAAAAAAAAAAAAAAAAAGGAAACCTAAAGCCTCACTTCATTAAAAAAATCATCATATAAATTAGTGCTGTCAAACGATTAATCGCGATTAATCGCATCCAAAATAAAAGGTTTTGTTTACATAATATATGAGTGTGTGCTGTGTATATTTATTATGTATATATAAATACACACACATACAGTATATATTTTGAAAATATTTACATGTATATATTTATATTGATATAATACAAAAATATTTTAAATATATAAAGCATAACATTTTCTTAAATATATACATGCATGAGTGTGTATTTATATATATACATAATAAATATACACAGTACACACATATATATTATGTAAACAAAAACTTTTATTTTGGATGTGATTAATCAGCACTAATATAAATCAACCGAATAAAAAGCCCTGGAGGCATAAAAAAAGCAACCCTAAAATCTGGCATAACGGAGGATCTTCTGAAGAGCCTGTAATAACTCGTTAAAAATCAGTGTTTATCAGTTGTTTCAAGTTTGCACTTAAAAGATTATATAAATAACTATAAACACATTCATCATTTTAAACGACTCGTTTCTCCTGTTAATTAAATATTTCACTACTGGCTCAAAAGTTTTTAATGTTTTTGAGAGAAGTCTCTTTTGCTCACCAATTTATTTGATCAAAAATATAGGAAAATGTGAAATACTATTCTAATGTAAAACAGCGGTTTTCTATGTGAATATCTGTTAAACTGTAATGGATTCCTGTGATCAAAGTTGAACTTAACATTTCTGATTATTATCGATGTTGAAAATGTTGTGCTGCCCAATATTAACTGTGATACATTACCACTCAAAAGTCTGGAGTAATAAATTAATACTAAACAAGGATGCATTAAATTGATCAAAAGTGACAGTAAAGACATTTATAATGTTACAGTAGATTTCTATTTCAAATAAATGCTGTTCTTTTGAACTTTCTGTTCATCTGTGAATCTTGAAAAATAAAACATCACGGTTTTCACAAAAATATTGTGCAGCACAACTGTTTTCATCATTGATAATAATCAGAAATGTTTGATATTAGAATGATTTCTGAAGATCATGTGACACTGAAGACTGGAGTAATGATGCTGAAAATACAGCTGCGCATCACAGAAATAAATTACAGTTTAACACATATTCACATAGAAAACAGCTGTTTTACATTAAAATAATATTTCACATTTTTACTGTACTTTTGATCAAATAAACACAGCCTCTGTGAGCAGAAGGGACTCTCACAAACATGAATCATCAGCTCTAGTGTAAGGGTCAGACTCGTCTGGATTAGTGACCGCTGTGTTTCCGGACACTTGCTCTCCGCTGGACGTCTCATTAGCGTCTCGGCTCGGGGTCAGGAGGTCACATCCTAACGAGTGAAGCTCAAGCTAACGAGTCTGAGCGCTGAAGCGAGTGGCTCCTCACCTTGCGTGTCGTAGCTGGTGTGGATGCTGTTGCCGGGCAGAGAGACGTTGTGATGCGCGTCCTCCATCGTCTCCAGGAAGGACACCAGGTTCTGATGGTAGGACAGCTCCTCGGACACGGGGAAGGACACCACCATCATGTTGATGGGCGCGTCTCCGTCGGTCAGCGCTCTGAAGAGCGAGGGGATCGGCCGCTGGAGCTCCTCCACCGTGCTCTTGGCCGTCACCGGCGTGTCGCTCAAGTTCTTCGGGTTACACATGCCTAACATCATCAAATCACATCATGAGAGGCACGCAGACACACAGCACTTTCTGAAGATTTCAGACTATATGTGACCCTGAGTCAGAGATTTATACATCATCTGAAGCTGCATGGTTTGTTAGGATAGGACAATATTTGAAAATCTGGAATCTGAGGGTGCAAAAAAATCTAAATATTGAGAAAATCTCCTTTAAAGTTGTTCAAATGAAGTTCTTAGCAATGCATATTACTAATCAAAAATGAAGTTTTGATATATTTACAGTAGGAAATTCACTAAATAACTTCATGGAACATGATCTTAATATCCTAATGATTTTTGGCATAAAAGAAAAATGGATAATTTTGACTCATACAATGTATTGTTGGCTATTGCTACAAATATACCTGTGCTACTGAAGACTGCTTTTGTGCTCCAGGGACACATTTAACTGGTGAAATAAAAGTGCACCTCCATAATGTACTTAAAGTGCTTTATTTCCATGCACTAATTTTGTACTTAATATACT
>JAFVLL020023665.1:11797-24441 GCA_021397915.2 Tor tambroides
TTTTTGTCCTTTTTTTTTTCGTCTTTTCCTTTTTTCTTTTTCATCCTTTTTTTTTTTTTTCTTTTTTTTGTCTTTTACTTTTATTTTTTTTTTTTAGGCTTTTTTCATTCTTTTCATTTTTTCTTTTTCTTCCTTTTAATATTTTTTTTTTTTCTTTTATTCTTGTTTTGTTTTTGTTTTTAATTCTCAGTGAAAATACTTTTTTTTTTTTTTTTCTTGTGTATTTTTAAATATTTTTTATTCATTTTATTTGTTTGTCTTTTTTTTCAATATTTTTGACTTGTCTGATTTATTTTTTTTTTGTTTTTAATATTTACTTTTTTTTCCTTTTTGTAATTCTCATTTATTTTCTTTTTATTAATTTACTTTATTTTCCTTTTTTCTTTGCTTGTTTTCTTTACTTTTTAACTTTTTTTTTTAATTCTTTTTTTCTGTTTTTGTCTTTCTCACCCCCCCCTCTCTGTTTTCTGTGTAGAGTATTTCCTGAGCTCCTCGAGCTGCCAGCAGGAGGCGCTGGAGCACACTCTGGTCGCTCTGCAGACAGATGTGGATAAAGACGTCAAATACTTCGCCAGCGTTCAGCCCGGCAGCACGCGTCTGAATGAAGACGCCATGAGCACCACCTCCTCCACCTACTGACCCGCTGTCCCAGAATGCACCTCTCTGATTTCGCCACAGAAGCCTTAAACGCGTCTTCCTTCTTCAGAGAATACTTGAAGGACTCGTCTGATCTCAAGGGCTGAGCGTCGCTCTTTTAATCGCAGCACATTGTTGCGCTGGCGGACGCGGCGTTTCTTTTCGAGCTGAACATTGTCTCAGATGACTCCAGTTTTAATGATTCTGTACATACTCCTGTGTTTTTCATCATGAATAGCTGATGTTATTCTCTTAATCTGTACCAATAAACTTTCACACAAAATCACTGCTGGTGTTCTTTCAGTCGTTCACTGGACTCATTCATTAATATTAAAGCCTTAACGAACATGAGCTAACCATGTGTATCGCAGCAGTTATTAATGTTAGTTCACACTGATGAAAACATTTGAGTTGAATAAAGTATTAGTAAATGATGAGATTATCATTAATATTAGTACTGTAGCAGTATTGTTCTTAACTAATAAAACCTTGTAAAGTGTTCATGCATCTGATCTGAACTGAGCTAATTCTACAGAATTGCTTAGCATTTATTAATGTTTATATACCTTTACATTTAATTAGTGGAAATGGTTAAGGAACAAAAACATTAACTCTGATTAATCATGAGAATTTGAGAGCAAAAGTTTTTTAATAACCGTCTTTCATAAACCTGACTGATGAATACGACAACGGAACAAAATGTTACAAATTATATTAATTTCTACTTTATACACTACTACAGATTAAAATGTAAAGTTGTATAAATGAACATCAATGCATTGTTTGCTCACAAACTAATAATAAGATTCCCAAAGTTGTTTTCTCAGCGCTGCAGTGTTTTAAAGTTCCCCTGAGGTTAACGCGGCGAGATGTTTAATAGTTCAGTGATTTCCACACTGGTGTGTTCAGCGTCTCTGATGCTGTTATTGATCTGGACTGATTCATCAGGTCTGAACACATTCAGTAATGTATCCACATCAACAGCAATAAAAGGAACAAATTCCTTGCTTTTCTTGTGATTTTAATTCCTTTTATGTAAAGCATTTTGAATTACTCTTGTGTCTGAAAGGTGCTGTCTTTGATGATTTTGAACTGATTCAACACCGAATCACTGATTATAGCTGAACTCATGTAATATTGATGAATCTCACTCTTGTTGATCTGATCTAATGACTATATTTTCTCTAGCGTTGAGTTTCCATCAGCGAGTCGCCTGTGCTGAATAAAGCGCTGGGACTTCACGTGCACAGAAAGATTTCATCTTTTTTAACGTCTTTCTATTGTTTTCCATTTGTCATTTTAATAATTAGCTTTTCATCAACCCCAGTTTGGAAAACCCTGATCTAGATTCATAATTCAAATAAAAAACAGGTTCATGACAGCAAATGCATTAAATATTGTTTACCAGTTGAACAATTTAGAATTTAGCTTTCCTCATTCAAAATGAAACGACAAAAATGATGACTTCGGAGGTTCTTCAGAGAGAACTTTAGAGTTACAATTTGATAAAAGATACTGAAACTTTTATATTTTGAAAAAACATCATTACGTTGTTTGCAAAGAAAGAGGGAACAACACACAGCAAACACTTCATACAAAAACCCCTCTTGAGCTGCGGTGTGATAGTGTTTCAGACTCGAGCTCTGTCTCTCAGTGAAAGAGCGACCGCATGAAGAAACCTGTGCTGAAGAACCCATGCGTTCATTAAACTAAACCCTCATTAACCACAGGACCGTGATTCACAGCACTCAGATCAAACAAACACTGCTCAGCTCTCTCCGGAAACACCAGACTTTATTCTTTACTGCCAGAGATTTAGCTGAAGACAAACTAAAGATTTAACCTGATATAAAGCAATCAGTCTTCACAGAGACCTGGACTCATCATAATAATAAAAGCTGAACATCAACAATATGCATCTATTCTCTACACTCTTAAAAACAAAGGCGCTTGCCACAGCGATGCCACAGAAGAAGCTTTCTTGGTTCCACAAAGAAGCATCTCTTTCTTACCTTTTTATAATCTGAAGAACCTTCTTTTGTGGAACAGAAAGGTTCTTCAGATGTTAAAAGCTCTTCTATGGCATCGTGAAGCACCTTTATTTTAAAGAGTATCATATGAACTCATCTATTCTCTATCGAGATCATATTTCTCATCTGAATGTGTTTGGCTACAAAGATTAAAAACATCATCTATACACACACACACACACACACACAAGCCAGAAGGTGATGTCAGTACTGGCAGTTCATGCATCTGACGGCTTTGCTGCCGTAGTCGAGGCACTCGGGTCCGATGCACTCGCAGCAGGCGTTGTGGAACCAGCGGTACTTGGATCCTCCCATCGACTCGCAGTACTGCTTACACTGACGGACGGACACGCAGTCGTCGAAGTACACCACCGTACACAGCTTCTCTGCACACAAACACCAGACAAACACAGTCAAGCCTCCAGATCGACTGAGAACCACCGACCCAGAGCAGTGCTCAAATACTGAGCTCAGAACCCAAACCAAATCAGACACAAAACACTAAAAACTCAAGGCTGTAACGGGAAACTGGATTTTAAAAAATGGTTTCTAAGTTTGCAATTAAGCATCATGTCAGCGATCACAGCAAGAGACGGAGCAAAATATCATGAAAAAAACAACAACAACAACAACTTGAAAAAGGTTTTTAAATGTTCTCTTCGATTTAAAAAAAAAAAAAAAAAAAAAAAAAAAAAAAAAACACAACACTACAGCCTCACTTCATTAAAAAAAATGATCATATAAAATCTACCGCATAAAGAGTCCTGGAGGCGTAAAAAACCCACAAATTTGGCATAACAGAGGATCTTCTGAAGATTCTGTAATAACTCAAAAGTAAATGTTTCTCAGTTGTTTCAAGTTCACAATGAAAGATTATGAATAATTATAAACATTCATAATTTTAAACGACTCGTTTCTCCTGTTAATACAGTAACACGCTACCATTCAAAAGCTTCTCATTTTTCAGAGAAATCTCTTTAGTTCACCAAAGCTGATTTATTTGTTCAAAAGTACAGTAAAAATGTGAAATATTATTACAAGGTAAAACAGCTGTTTTCTGTCAATATCTGTTGAATTTGTTGAATAAAAGCTGAATTTAAGATTTCTGATTATCATCAATGTTGAAAACTGTTGTGCTGCCCAATATGTTTGTGGAAACTGTGACACACAATCATTCAAAATTAACACTTATTCATCAAGGATGTTTTAAATTGATCAAAAGTGACAGTAAAGATATTTATAATGTTACAAAAGATTTCTATTTCAAATAAATGCTGTTCTTTTGAGCTTTCTATTCATCTGTGAATCCTGAAAAATAAAATGTACGACGGTTTCCACAGAAATATTGTGCAGCACAACTGTTTTCAACATTGCTAATAATCAGAAATGTTTCTTGAGCAGTAAATCAGCATATTAGAATGATTTCTGAAGATCATGTGACACTGAAGACTGGAGTAATGATGCTGAAAATACAGCTGCAAATCACAGAAATACATTACACTTTAACACATATTCACATAGAAAACAGGTATTTTAAATTATAATAATATTTCAGATTTTGACAGTATTTTTGATCCTGCTGAGCAGAAGAGACTCTTTCAGAAACATGAATCATCATAATTCCTCCAGACGTCTGAATGAACGCTGGATTAGTGTGTTTCCGGCCGGTCTGCTCGCCGCTGGGCGTCTCATTAGCGTCTCAGCTCAGGGTCATTAGGTCACATCCTAACGAGTGAAGCTCAAGATAACGAGTCTGAGCCAGGGTTCCCACACCTGGGTTAACTTCAAATTCAAAAGACCTTTCAAAGACTTTCTAGGTCCAATACCCTCAAATTCAAGCACTTAATGTGGGACACACTTCAAGGCTGCATCGTGTTATCTTGGAAGATACATTGTTACAGTTTTCATGTCAAACACAACTATGCAAAAAATAAAAAAAAATATCTGATATCCTATTTGTCGTCTTTCTGTTTTGCATAAAACTGAAGAATATTCGGCACATCCTATACTGTTTTCTAAAATGATCTGATACTAACTTTTGCATGGATTTTTTATTGAAAAGAGCTTAGAAGTTAAGATATATAAATATGCTTAAGTTTTTCTTGCCTCATGGGTTTACGTTATCTTAACAAGCAAAGCAATTCATTATATTAAATAAAATATTTGGGCAACAGATTATCACAAATGTTTTAGGTTTATTGAACACAATGACTGAATATATCTGGGTTCGGGGTAACCACGGAAACACACGAGCGGACCGGAGGGGGGGGTATGGAGTGTTTTCCAGAAAACACTGCCTGAATTTATTTTGTACAAGAAGTTAGGTATGTTACTCTAAAAAAAAGTAATTCATTACTAGTTACTAATTACATCTTCAACAGTGTAATTAGATTATTGCACAAATTACTCTCTCCAAAAAAGTATTTCATTACTTATTTTCTAAATCCTATATCAACCTCGACAAGTTAAGGATAGACATGAAACACTTAATTCTTTCAAATAAATAACAGATAACTGCATACATTATTCTGCTCTCACTTTAGATTAGAGTCCAATTCTCACTATTAACTAACTATTAACTGTGACTTTTGCCTCAATATACTCCTAATTACTGCATAATAATACTTAGCAAAGTAGTTGTTGGGTTTAAGAATTGGGTCGGATTAAGGATTTAGAATAAGGTCTTGCAGAATAAGCCATTAATATGTGATTTTTAAGTAATAAACAGCCAGTCTCTCAGTAATATTCATGCTGATAACAGTAATAATAGTGAGAACTGGAAGTGTTACCAATATTCTTATTAACTCAAAGTATTTAAAGAGAGAAGAGTACATAAAAATGCATTTTAAGGTTAGACTTTAAATGTTGATGTTAATCCAGTATTGTGTTGTATATGAATATTCTACAGTCTATACTCAGTATTAAGTTCAATTACATCAGAAGTAACTGTAATTACATTACAGTAATCCCTTACTTTACTTTTTCAGGGGAAGTAATTAAATTACAGTAACTAATTACTTAGTAACTAGTTACACCCAACACTGAATTCAAGCACTTTTAAGGACCGATGTATGTTTATTTTCAAAAACTTTCCAGGGCCTTGAAATATTTTTTCAGATTCACACACTTTCAGGGACCCATGGGTTACGCTCTATAATAGGGCACAATATACTGTATAATTCGAAGGAATTTTTCCCTATTTATGTTTTACAGGTGTTTTGAATTTTAGACTTCACTGCACTGTGTTTCAGAGTTAACTCTAAAGTCTGTAATGAATGGATAATGTGTTGAGTATTCTCTGGATGTGGGGCTGGCTCGTCACCTTGCGTGTCGTAGCTGGTGAGGATGCTGTTGCCGGGCAGAGAGAGGTTCTGATGGCCGTCCTCCAGGGTCTCCAGGAAGGACACCAGGTTCTGCTGGTAGGACAGCTCCTCGGACACGGGGAAGGACACCACCATCATGTTGCTGGGCGCGTCTCCGTCGGTCAGCGCTCTGAAGAGCGAGGGGATCGGCCGCTGGAGCTCCTCCACCGTGCTCTTGGCCGTCGCCGGAGTATCGCTCAAGTTCTTCGGGTTACACATGCCTGAAAACAGCAGAGAATAGCAGGTACAACTTTGATGAAAGGTTTTGATCCAAATGTTGACTACTGTATCAATTCATCAGTTTAAACGACTCGTTTGACTGTTTGTAACGAAGTCTCTTCTGCTCACTAAGGCTGCATTTATTTGATCAAAAGTACTGTAAAATTGTGAAATATTATTCTAATTTATAATAACAGTTTTCTATGTGAATATGTGTTAAAGTGTAATTTATTTCTGTGATCTGCAGCTGTATTTTCAGCATCATTACTCCAGTCTTCAGTGTCACATGATCTTCAGAAATCATTCTAATATGCTGATTTGCTGCTCAAGAAACATTTCTGATTATTATCAATGTTGAAAACAGTTGTGCAGCACAATATTAACTGTGATGCACAACCATTCAAAAGCTTGGAGTCAGTATCATTTTTTTGTGTGTGTGTGTGTGTGTGTGGGGGGGGAGGTGATAATTAATACTTTTATTTAGCAAGGATGCTTTAAATTGATCAAAAGTGATGATAAATACATTTATAATGTTACAAAAGATTTCTATTTCAGATAAATGCTGTTCTTCTGAACTTTCCATTCATCAAAGAAACCTGAAAAAATTCTACTCTTTTCTATTCTGTTTTCTATTTTACTATTCTTTCTAAATTCTACTCTACTGTTTTCAACATAATAATAATAATAATAATAATAATAATAATAATAATAATCAGAAATGTTTGTTGAGCAGCAAATCAGAATATTAGAATGATTTCTGAAGATCATGTGACACTGAAGACTGGAGTAATGATGCTGAAAATACAGCTGCAGATCACAGAAATAAATCACATTATAAAATATATTCAAACAGAAAACAGTTATTTTAAATAGTACAAATATTTCAAAATGTTACTGTTTTTGCTGTGCTTTGGATCAAATAAATGCAGGCTTGGGGAGCAGAAGAGACTTCTTTAAAAACATTAAAAATCTTACTGTTCAAAAACTTTTGACTGGTCGTGTATTTAATGTCAAAATGAACTGCAACTAATACACAATTACAAGCATGATTTTTACTTTCTGAAGGAGTTGTTGAAAATGAGGGAATCAAACAAACACTTCATTCTGTTGAGATTCTGATGAGATGCGACTGAATGTGATGAATTTATTGATGCAGATGAGTTTGATCTCTGACATGGATGTGTTTGTGGGTTTCTGTATTCTGCTGTCTCGCTGCTCTTCATCGTCTGTGTTCAGTGTGTGTGTGTGTGTGTGTGTGTGTGTGTGTGTGTGTATATTGTATGATGACTGTGTGTGCGTGTGTGTGTGTGCGTGCGTGCGTGTGTGCGTGCGTGCGTGCGCGCATGGGTGTTGTGTATTGTATGACTGTGTGTGTGTGTGTGTGTGTGTGTGTGTGTATATTGTATGATGACTGTGTGTGTGCGTGTGTGTGTGTGCGTGTGCGTGTGTGTATATTGTATGATGACTGTGTGTGTGCGTGTGTGTGTGTGCGTGTGCGTGTGTGTGTGCGTGCGTGTGTGCGCGCATGGGTGTTGTGTATTGTATGACTGTGTGTGTGTGTGTGTGTGTGTGTGTGTGCTGTTCTTACCCACACAGTCACAGCACTCCTCCCATAGAGAACCCAAACACATCATACATTCCTTACAGCACGAGCAGTTCCCATCTGACGGCCGGCACTGACACAGATCCTGATCAACAACATCATCATCACCACCATCACCACAACACATCATACAATATACACACACACAGCACCAGCAGTTCCAATCACCTTCATCAAAGCCCAGATGCACACGTTCACAATAACAGCCCTGAATCACATTCATAGAAACATCTAAAACTGATCCAGATTCTGCTTTAGAAACAAAACGCATCCAGCAACACCAAACCACTCACATCTTTACACACAACAAGAAAAACTTTAATAACACAGATATGTTAAAGAAATAGAAGCGTATACAGGTGCATCTCAGAAAATTAGAATATGGTGAAAAAGTTCATTTTTTCCTTGTAACATTTCAAAAAGTGAAACTTTCATATATTTTAGATTCATTACACGGAAAATACTTCAAAATTGTGTTTTAATTTTGATGATCAGCACTTACAGCTAATGAAAGTCAAAAATCAGTATCTCAAAATATTAGAATATTTCCTAAGATCAATCAAAAAAAGGATTTGCAAAACAGAAAAGTTCAAGTTGTTTAAAGTATGTTGATTTCTGCACTCAATACTTGGTCCTTTAGCACAAACTCCAGCATCAGTGAGGTGTGGCGTGAGATCAGCCTGTGGCTCTGCTGAAGCACTATTGAGCTTCAGCTCGGATCCACTGTTTCTCATCTTTCTCTTGAAAATATCCCATAGATTCCAGAAGGGGTTCAGGTCAGGCATGTTGGCTGGTCAATAAGCACAGTAATATCATGGTCAGCAAACCACTTGGAAGTGGTTATGGCAGTGTGGACAGGTGCTAAAGTTCTGCTGGAAAATGAAATCAGCATCTCCATAAAGCTTGTCAGCAGATGGAAGCATAAAGTGCTCTAAAATCTCCTGGTAGACGGCTGCATTGACTTTGGACTTGATAAAACACAGTGGACCAACACCAGCAGACGTCACACACCCCAAATCATCCCTGACTTCAGAAACTTCACACTGGACTTCAAGCAGCTTGGATTCTGTGCCTCTCCACTCTTCCTCCAGACTCCAGACCTGATTTCCAAATGAAATGCAAAATTTTAATTTATCTGAAAAGAGGACTTTGGAGCACTGAGCAACAGTCCAGTTCTTTTTCTCCACAGCCCAGGTAAGACGCTTCTGACGTTGTTTCTGGTTCAGAAGTGGCTTGGTAGCCCTTTTCCTGAAGACGTCTGAGCGTGGAGACTCTTGATGCACTGACTCCAGCTTCAGTCCACTCCTTGTGAAGCTCTCACAAGTGTTTGAATCAGCTTTGCTTGACAGTATTCTCAAGCTTGCAGTCATCCCTGTTGCTTGTGCACCTTTTCCTACCCAATTTCTTCCTTCCAGTCAACTTTGCATTTAATATGCTTTGATACAGCACTCTGTGAACAGCCACCCCTTTCAGTAATGACCCTCTGTGACTTACCTCTTTTAGGAGGGCGTCAATGATCGCTTCTGATCATTGCCAAGTCAGCAGTCTTCTCCATTATTGTGGTTTCAAAGAACAAGAGATACCCAGAATTTATACTGTAGGGATGGTCATTAATTGAAACTCAAATGTAAATATTCTAATATTTTGAGATACTGATTTTTGACTTTCATGAGCTGTAAGCTCTAATCATCAAAATAAAAAAAATAAATAAATAAAAGAAAAAAAAAAAAAAGAAAAAAAAAAAAAAAAAAAAAAAAAAAAAGTGTTTTACTTTACATGCAGTGAATCTAAAATATATGAAAGTTTCACTTTTTGAAATAACTTAAGAAAAAAAAAAAAAAAAAAAAAAAACTTTTTCACCATATTCTAATTTTCTGAGATGCACCTGTATATGGTTCCTACAGGAAGGTCCTGCTTTTCTAACTAGATTTACAAAATACATTAATAGTGAATTCAAATAAATCACAAATATAATCCTAAAAATAATCCTAAATCTTTCATTGCCAAATGAGCTTCAATTCCTCAAAAATGCACAAAAACTCTAATATATAATCAATCAATCAAGAAATAAGTAATACACAAAAACAAATAACATGCACAGATATTATCTCCAGATATGTGAAGAGAGAAATGCATTGACTGTATGAACAGCCAGTTTGATAAATATGATATACTGACATTGCACATTTAAACATTGAACATTATCTGCTGCTGCACAGGAGATCATGCAGATTATAAAGCTGCTGAGTCAGTTCTGATTCTGAAAAAGATTCACTGAACTTCAGAGTGTTTGTTTGTGATCCTTCAAAACCAGCATAAAACACTGAGAATGAGAGACTCTTACCTGAATGAGACACTTGCTGACGTCACTGGCGCACAGAGCTTTATTACAGGCCAAAACAAGAGAAAAACTTGACAGAAGAAGAAACAACACTGATGATGATGAAGATGAAGATGAAGACGATGAGGGCTGCATTACGACCCGACCCGAAGCCACCAGACCTACAGCAGCACACGAATGAAAGAGAGAGAGAGAGAGAGAGAGAGAGACACGCAATAAACAAACAGCTCAAACATCAGAGACAAAAGCGCGCCTGACCGACTGAGCGGCGACATCAAAGACGAACGGTGTGAAAGTATCGAGCACGTGTTACATTACAAACACAACCTCTCTGAGCGGAACCTTCTGAAGACTCGAGGAGAGTCTGAAACTCCAGGAGTTTCTTTCCCTCAAACACACACTCGAACAGAAACACGAAAACACAAACTCACCGCGACACTGAAAGAGCTCTGAACACACGACCCGCTGCGGAAGAGTTAAGACATGATCAGAGCAGATCAACTCAAGCAGACCGGACTACACTAGACTAGACTGAACTACTGCTGCTGCTGAGAGTTACTCACAAACACACACACAAAGACTCACGGGCGCCTTAAAGACGTGCGCACGCGCGCGCGCGCACACACACACACACACACACACTCACAAAACACCTGTGTGTGTGTTATAATAATCACTGTACAGACCTGAAAGAGAAACTTTCCCTCAGAGCAGAAAAAAAACCTATATATAAAATACACTACTGCTCAAACGGTTTCCGTAATTTTAAAGTTTTTGAAAGAAGTCTCTTCTGCTCACCAAGGCTGCAATTATCAAAAATACAATAATACAATGTGAAATCTTATTATAGTTTAAAATATCTGTTTTCTATGTGAATATCTGTTAAACTGTAATTTATTTCTGTGATGCGCAGCTGAGTTTTCAGCATCATTACTGCAGTCTTAAGGGTCACGTGATCCTTCAGAAATCATTCTAATATGCTGATTTGCTGTGTTGAAAACAGTCGTGCTGCCAAATTTTTCTGTGGAAACTGTGATACATTTTATTTTTCAGGATTCACAGATGAATAGATAGTTAAAAAGAACATTTATTTGAAATAGATTTTTTTTTCAACACTGTATTGAAACATTGTAACAGTACTTTTGGTTGTATAAATGTAGCCATGGTGCACAAAAGAGGCTTCTTTCAAAAACATTAAAAAATGTTAATTATTCCTAGCATTTGACACACACAAACACACACATACAGTGTATATATATTTGTTTTCGCTTACTCTAATCATACGAAGTTTGAGACTGGAGACTAAATAAAGACATGAAACCATCTGATGAAGAGATTTTCATTTATTGATAAAGGTTTGATCCAGCCGGTGAGATTTCTGCAAACTAACAGAGATCTGCTTCTCATGATTTCAATGTAAAGTCCAGCCGTCTCCACATGACCATCAACATCTCATGAGGAATCAATCAGAAGAGCTGAGAGAAGCACTGAGACGGACGGAGGGCCTTCAGGAAGCTGGTTTTGGGCAGATGTTCCTCTTGAGCCGCTGTGGGCCAGAAGAAAGAGGAACGAAGTCTTGAGGAATCTGGACGCCCAGCAGATGATTGTAGAAGCTGCGAGATCAAAGACACCAGAGACATTACTGAATAATGATGAAATATGATCTGTAATGTGTGAGGAGAAGCTGGACCTGAAGGTGTCTGTCTGGTCTGAGGAGTGAAGACCATCGCACTGACCGGCAGACAGGTGAACTCAGCATAACTGAGCTGAAGAGCAGACGCATAGAGACCTCAGTCATTCATATAATACAGACTGATTCACAGCAGAATCAATGAGATCAACAGGAAAATATGAAATTAATTCAGATTTCAGCTGTAAAGCAGCTCTACAGAAAACAAGAGTCATTATTCAGATCAATAACTAGTTCATATGATTGATTTATCTGGAGTGATTGTTCATTGCTCATCAACTGTATTCAGAGATTTACTAGACTAAGAAAGCTTGTTTTCGCCATGGAATAAAAAAAAATTATGAAGGTAATTGTGACTTTTTATCTCACAATTCTGACTTTTTTTAATATCAAATCAGAATTGTGAGATATAAATTTGGAATTGCAAAGAGTCAGAAGTCAAGTTTATATCTTGAAATTCTGTTGTTTTTTTTCTCAAAATTCTGAATGTAATTCTTGCAATTCTTTATAAATGTTACTATTTGTTAATGAATGAATGAATATACCTTATATACCCATATATACTCCTATCAGTCCTCCATAAACACACAGATAACACACTCACTCTCTCTCACACGCACACTCACACACTCTCTCTCACACACACGCACGCACACACACACACTCTCTCACACACACACTCACACACTCTCTCACACACACACACTCTCTCACACGCACACTCACACACTCTCTCACACACACACGCACGCACACACACACT
>JAFVLL020023666.1:0-51359 GCA_021397915.2 Tor tambroides
CATATATGTATGTTGGGGGGCCCCCGAGGAAAAAAAGCTGGGAAGCACTGACCTAGACATTCCATGTAGAAACAGAAACCTCATGTTTCATTAAAAATATCTTCATTTGTGTTTCAAAGATTAACTAAAGTTTTATGGATTTGAAACCATAAAAAGAGTGAATAAATGATGACAATTTTCATTTTTTGGTGAATTATCCCTTTAACTACGGAATGAACAAAAAAGGAAACGCACAAGTCGACATGAAATCAAAAATGTATCCAAATTACCTCCATTTAATGAATCAATGAATGTTATTTAAAATAACAAATATAAATATTTGCCCCACCTTTAAAATGACTACGCTTTTGGCAGACATCACAAAGCCTTCTTATTCTCAACTCCCTGTACTCTACCTGTCATACAGAGATGTCTTTTCACAACCATCATAAAGTCTTCTCACTAAAGTCCAGCTCATTTTTCTTAAAATTGGCTTTATTTTAATAACTGCAGATGGGGCTTATTTCAGGGTGGTATCTGGGTTTGCCCCCTCTGGGTGGGCCAGGGTGGCTTTGACTTGGTGCCATTTAGGCCAGGGGCAAAGGGGGAGAGAGAGAGAAAGAAAGGAGGCTGTCCCTCCTCAGCTCGCCAGCCAGATGGTCTGGTCACCACGGCTGCGTTGTCCCCGCCAGGAGGTGCTTTGATACTGGAGTGTGTGTGTCTCTGTGCTTGTGTACAATGCCCTTCTGTTATACATGTAGTCCCTTTATTTCACCATCTCTGTATATACTGAGAAAAATTATTTGTTATATGTGTATAAATGGCTGAACAACCAGGATGGTCTGCTGGATCAAAGCCAGAGCGAATGTGTTTCAGGCCAGTTGACGGACTGTGACCTACCCTATGGGGCCGATGCTGCATTATCATGAAGAGTTTCAAAAAAATAAAAAAAACAATTTCCGACAAAAGTTAAAATCAAGAATATGGGGCTAGTGTAAGAGTTTATGAGGCCATGTGTATGAATGTATAGCTGCTTACATTTGTAACACTATAAAAAAATTATAGCTGTATTATCTCTAGCCATTATTGCATATAAACACCAAATTATGTTGTACAGAAAACCTACTATTAAATTGAAAAATAAAATAAAATATTAACTAAAAATATCTCTGAACTACAACTGTGACTGGTACAGAGTCTAACTTTCTGCTAAATCCTGTGAATAAACTCATGGAGTTACATTAAAGCTGTATCATTCCCAGCAAGTATCTCACATAAACATTTGTAAACTAAACATTTAATAAAAATACAATTACTGATATACTGGCATACAAAAAAAATACAATGCAAAAGCTTTTTATTTCTGTGGCCGGTGAAAATGTTGGCAAGGCAAGAAAGAAGAAGGATCTGAAAAAAATCCTCATTGTTAAGGCCTAGTGTGTGCACCTGTTATACAAGCATCCTTACAGAAAGAGGCAAAGCAGAGAACAGCAATAATACATTTCAGAGAACAGCAAGGAGGAGTTTGTTTTTCCAGATGCTTTCAAAGAGAAACGGATGTACAGACAGTAACCTCATAATATTCTCAGAAATACACAAACACTCATACAAATGGACATACACCATACACATCTTTTCATATTCAATGATGAGTAAGACACCTGCTGCTGACTTGGGTGTGTGTGTGTTAAGTCTGGAGTGTGTGTGTGAATAAGTGGATGAGAGTGTGCACCTGTGCATGATTCAGTCAGAGCGTGTGTGCGTGTGTGTGTGTTTGTATGGCAGTCTGTCTTCCCTAACAGGCTCACAGGCAGCGGATGGCTGAGTACAGCTGAGGCAGTCGAGCCAGAGAGAAAGTGAGAGAAAGGGAAAGAAAAACAGAGAAATTCTTAAAAAGAGATGCAGATGCTTTGGTGCCATAAAGCATCACTGACATATTTTTCACTCTACCTACTTTTTCCTTTTAAATGTTCCACTTTTTCACGTTTTCTTCTTCCACAAAGCGTTTTTTTAAGGGTGGTGGGGGTTTGGTTGGAGGAGAGACAGAGAGGCTACCATGGAAACAAAGCACATCACCGATATGAGCATCCCTGATGGCGCTCTGGCAAGGCAATAACTGTGTCCCACTGGCCTCACTCTGAGAGAGTGTGTGTATGTGTATGTGTGCGTTATGGCATGAGGAGCAACAGAGGATGTGCTGTGTTATTCAGTATTCTATGAACAAAGGTTTTCAAGAGAGCCAGACTGTGAGAGAGAGTGCACAGACACACAGAGCTGCTCTCTTGTAATTGGCCCCAGTGTAGGTTCTCGGGTGGAGGGCAATTTAAATATTATGTGACTAAGTATACTCTAATGACAAGCTGCAAGAAGAGCAAAGACGGAAAAGAACAGGGCTGCTAACTAATAGATAAAAATCGTTAAAAATTCTGAAAATAATCATCAACAAATTTCATTAGCGATTTCTGGGTCTTTCCGCTCTGATGTCTAGGGAAGCTCGTTTCGGCTACGGGACAAAAAAATTAAATAAAAATCAAAAAGGTAATTGCAACTTTTTCACCTCGCGATTCTGAATTTATATTTCAAAATTCAGACTTTACCCCCTCACAATTCTGAAAAAAAAAGAGATATAAATGTTAACATCGCTCTAATACTTAAAGCGTGCATCAAAATTCTGGCCCATAATTGATTAATGTTTGATATTAAAATTTTATACTATTTTCTCTAAAATAAAATGAAAAAAGCATTAATTGTTTTTAATGCTGCAAGTGAGTTTAGCCATGAGTTTAGAGAGTTTATACCCTTTTCATGTAGAGTATAAAAACTGCATATTAATTTTGCTGAGATAAATAACTTTTAAATTATCAATATCAACATTTAAAAAAAAAAAATCTTTTCACAGATACTTTCAAAGACAAATGCAAGTAATTTCAAATGAACAAATAAACTGTAATATTACTGAACCTTTACTGATTTAAAATTATATAAACTTTTCTGCATGCTTTCAAATTGCTGCTTTGTTACCTTTACCTTATTGGTTGATCGATATATTGCCAAGGCCGATATATCGGCCGATATTTCACTTTTTTTTTTTTATTGGTTGGTAAGTTTTTCCTGTTTAACCAATAAAAAAAAAAAAAAAAAGTCTTTGGCTGAGAATTTTTTTTTTTATTATTTTGACAGTGCAGCAGACTTTTATTTTGACAGCACTGAGAAGGTCAGGTCCCTGAGATTGTCAAATTCTTGCCATATTCATGTCATTTTCATTGTGTCCTGTATATATATATATATATATATATATATGTTTCATTCTTTATTTGAAAAAATGATTCCCAGGGCACACAAACTTGTCAGATTACTGATTATTGGTTACAGTGTTTACTTCCTTTAATTTCTTCATTTGTTAAGGATTACAGAATCAAGAAGTTGGCATCTAAACTACACATTTTATATAAAGTTATTTTTTTTTACAATTAATTTTCAAATTATTTATAATTTAAATTAAATTAAATTAAATTAAATACATTTACACTTCAGTGATTGTTATGCATGTTTTACTATCTATAAATTAGTGTAATATCATACATTTTTTGTATATAGCATATTATAAAGAGTCTTTTCAAAAGAGAGTACTAGTAAAGATGTGAAATACATCAAATAAACAACATTAATATACTATCATCATTTTTTTTTTCATTTTAGCAGCAGCCCTGAAAAAGAAAAGAATCACATTTCACTAACTTATGTGCTCCAGTGCAAGGAGCTAGAAAGCTGCAGCAGACATATCAAGAGACTCTGCCTGTGTATGTCAAGGAAGCGCAACATTAATCCATTTTTCATTTCCTGCCAAGCTGCATTTCGACTTCTTTGAGGGGTCTCTCTTTCCCAGAGAATGCATGTGCAAGTGTTAATGCACATGTGGATGGTACGGTAACCATTTTCCTGTTCAGTGGTGCGGATAAACACGCACGGTACTGCTGCTCACGTGAACGCGCACAAACTAATAACCATGTGCGCAGATCATAGACTCAAAGTGGGACCTGCCCACTTTCTTGCCTTTGTTCCCCCGTAACACATGCCATTATATGTTATAAAGCCTTTACTACCATAGACATATATAGACGCCCTATTCGACCGCTCCAGGCCATAGACTGTAAAAAAGATTGACAACACGTCTCCGCTTCCTTCCACTATATAAAAGTGAAGCGAATTCATCTCAGTATGGCCGCTGCCATATTGAGTAAATGACGTCATTTGGAGCCCAAGTCTGCGCAGTAGAGCTTCATTTGGAGCCAGAGTCTGCGCAGTAGAGTCGTGAGGTGGAGCCACGGAATCAAACTCCTGCCCAAACTCCCGCAGATCCAATCAACCATAACGACACGCCCCGTTTTTATAGCATCAAATTACTAGCTAAAATCATACTTATCTCAAAAACAAACAAGTGAACATATATCAGGGTGATAACAACTACCTTAAATGACCAAAACCATATTTCGGAAAATTGTATTGGAAGTGTAATTTATTTTTTTTATTTTGACTGAAGTCCCATTCGTTTACATGGAGAGGGTGGGGTTTATGACCTGTACTGCAGCCAGCCACCAGGGGGCGATCAAAGAGCCCGCAGCTTCACTTTTAAACACAAGTGAGACACACGCGCTCCTAGGCACGCCATCTTGGAACGGTATTTTTGACGTCATTCACCATACTGTAGGTTCGCAGAGAGCCGTTGAGCCGTTCTGTACAGGACTGTGGCATCTTTCGAATATTCAGTGATTACTATAATGAATGGCGTCAAGTTCACCGCTGCAATATGGCAGACGGCTTACGTAGAGCGGCCCACAGAAACAGTCGCTAATGGAGGCATCTAGTATATCTATGTTTACTACACTTTTATAAAATAGTAATAGCATTCATTGCAATGCTTTAAAAAAAGCACACAATACGACAGGTTTTGGCAAAGATTAAAACATGATTAGCACACATTATTCTGAAGGAATAAGCAAAGCGAGCATTATGTACAGTATATAAATGTGTGTGTGTACATATTTATACTTCAGCTTAGGGGTGTGCAATATGACGATTTTTGATCGTGGACGATAAAAATGTCTCCGTGATCTGCTTTTGAAGAAATATCGTAGTATCGTGCTACAGCGTAGGCTATATTCTATCAGTTGCAGTTCTGGCGCCTCCGTCATACAGCCTACTGTACAACACCACATACATTCACATCAGTGTTAACTCAGCGGTAGATTTACTCTCACAGGACACTTATTCGCAATCACAAAAGTACATTATTTGCATGTGCTTTTAAATGTTTCATTCACACGCTGGTCAGACGTGCGCTTTTTCTGAGCGCCGCATACACCTGAAGCGCACGTGCTAAATCCTGTCTAACAGCGCCTGATTACTGAACTAAGTTATCTTTTGCGCTAATACTGTCAAAACTCACAAGGTTTACATATAGACTCAGTTGGTTATGTCTAAAATGAAAGTAAACAGTTGAGAGAAAAACGGACACGTGCCTGTATATTAGATGTGGGACAGTATTAAACATGCAGCCGACTGTCATTAAAGGGATAATTCACCCTAAAATTTAATTTCTGTCATTATTTACTCACATGTTGTCCCAAACCTGTATTAATTTCTTTCTTGTGCTGAACACAAAAGATGATATTTTGAAGAATGCGGGTAACCAAACAGTTGCTGATCCACATTGATTTTGATAGTAGGAAAAAAAAAATACTATGGAAGTCACTGTGTGGATCAGCAACTGTTTGGTTTTCCACGTTCTTCAAAATAGCATTTATGTTCAGAAGAAAGAAATTCGTTCAGGTTTAAAACAACTTTTGAGTGAGTAAATGGTGGTATAAAAATAAAACACTATGACAGAGAGAGATGACAGAATTTTTCTTTTTGGGTGAACTATTTCTTTAACGTTAATAAAACAACAAAACACAAAGAGAAAAATCACTCTCTACTCTTGACTGAAGAACTTTAATACAGTTGCTTTAGGAAACAGTCTATATAGTGTTTAATTTTTATATTTGTTCATTGAATTTCTTGAGTGCTCCTGCTAAACACACCTATTGTACCTGAAAATAAAGCACTGTTTGTTTTATTTGTATATTAGGTGTATTTGTAATGTGTATCTTTGTTCTTATTTTTTAATAAGAAAGATAAAATAATGACAAAGATTTTTATCTTCGCCCACTTTAGCCTAAATATCTGCCATGTCTTTTTTGTTTTGTTTTTTTATTGTTACCTTGAAAGGCTTTGTCTTTCTAGTTTGGCTGTAATGCTCAGACAACTTGTAAAACCAAAATAGTAAAAAAAATCGTGATATATTTTTCCCATATCGCCCACCCCTACTTCAGCTCATTTCTAGAATACATAAATTTTCACCAAATGAGGGCTCTGACACACAACACCTTGGCTAATTATAACACTATAATACTATCTCTCAGGTCAGCCCAAAAGCTAAATACATGAAAGGGGTCATCGGATGCCTATTTTACACAAGTTGATATGATTCTTTAGGGTCTTAATGAAAGGTCTGTAACATACTGTGGTTAAAATCTGTGGTCACCTGCACCAGAGTCAACACAATGGCGGACAGCTCACAGCTCACTCAGTTCACTGAGGGCGGGTCTAAGGTAAGACGGTCTTGTCAATCAACTATCGTGGGGTGGGGCCTGTGCAGAACTACATCATTCTGACAGGAACCTCAGAACAGCCTGAATTGAGAAAGGGGATTTTAAAATAGGGATTTTTAAAAAAAAAAAACACTGGGTGGATTTTTATCATTATAGGATGGATGTGTACACATACTTCCAACACACATATTTGTTCAAACAACTTGTAAAGTGAATTTTGCATCCGAAGACCCCTTTAAGTGTAATTCAAAGTGACAAGGAAATATACAGCTCTTGGTTTAGTCATAAACATGCCGAGACTGCACGAGTGTGAAAGAAATCTTGAGCGAGATGGATATACTTGAGGTCTGTGCTTTGATTAGGCTTTCTGATAATGCTTCACAAAGGACATCATTACATAAAGTCTGTCACTAACTTGTGTGCACTTACAAATAAATTCCTAAATAAAAGTGAATTGCAGGCAGATGAGACTCAGTGGTTTAAAAGTTCTTAATCTATCCTCTAGTAGCCATCAAGTCTTGGACGGGTGATGTGTCACAGCCTGTTACTCCTACACTGAATGATTAATTATAATTTCAGCGTGACTAGTGTCAGAACATGATGACTTCTAACAGGTTTCAGAAACACTGCCATTGATTATCTCCACCTAAAGCTCACACCTCTGGTGAGCTAATGTTTCTGAGTGCTTTATTTTGCACATTCAGTCTGTGAATGGCTTAGTTATTGTTAGTCCACCCCGCAAAAAAATCCATGACTCCCACTGACTTCTATTTTATGGACAAAAAATACAATGAAACTCATTGGGAGGTGAAATTGTTTGGTCACCAACATTCTTCATAATATCTTCCTTCAGGTTCCACAGAAGCAAGCAAGCAAAGCAGGTTTGGAACGACAAAATGATGATGACAAAACTATCATTTTGGATGGACTATCCCTTTAAGATGGGACAGGACATCAAAACAGTCACATGTAAGGGCAATTTTAAATGCAACAAGGTTCTAAAAAGAAACCATGCATCCCAATGAACCTTAAAAATTTGTTTCCCTCCACTTTTTTTAACTTTTGATTTAGCTTTTGTTCAGACATGTGAACTGTTCTCAGATACTCATGAAAATTCATTTGTTGTAAACTCTTTTAGTTTCAAAAAAGAAAAAACACTGCTTGCAAGTTTTGTCAGTGATTGATAGCGCTTAGTCATGTCATTCTTAGTGTGAATCTGTTAGAAGAAGCAGCAAAACCGTGAACTAAGGGACGTCAAACATAAATGTGTACAGACCTGCTACTATATGCTAGGAGCTTTGGTTTCTTCATGACATCATGACTTGTGGACCAAATACATGGAGTTGAAAAGACGTTTGATTCCACCGCTCTATTTTATACTACAATACCTTGCATACACACCACAGACAATAAAAGCTACAGTAAAATAAACACCCTATTGAAAGTTCAAAATGTCTTTGAGGGAGAGCATTGATGTGCAAAAATAACCTCCAAATTAACATGAACTTTCTACTGAAAGTGAGACAGAAAGTGATCAAATGAAATGAGTAACTGAAAGCAGAGGAAAGAAAGGCTACATACTGATGACTCATCTGTGTGTGTGTGTGTGTGTGTGTGTGTGTGTGTGTGTGTATACGAGGGAGATAAAAGGATGGAGCTGTATCCCAGACAGCCTTTCTGTTTGCTGGACCAATTAGGAAGCGCTAAGAGAAGTTAATCTAATCACAGAGGCGGTCCCAGCTGCTGTTTACACACACACACACACACACACAGAGGGAGAGAAAAGTGAGCACACAACCTTCATGAATGGACCCTGGGTGATCAAAACACCTGTATTTGTTAATTCAGTTCATGTCAGCTCATTCATGCATTCATTGTTTCTTGCTATTTTGAGCCACATGATTCCTAGCTTTTCAAACTCCTGACAAGTTTTCTTGGCATGATCGTAAAATAACATTCACCTTTAAGGACTACAAAGGCCTCTAGCTTCCTAGAGCCGTCTCAGATGTCTATAAGTGGCACAAATACAGCCGATATCTGAGCTTGAGAGCAAGAACATTCCATGCATTATTCCAATAATAAAAGAAGCTAGAGTTTATATACATTATATAGAGTAATGGAGTCTATATAAGTACACTGACTGTGTATTATGTACAGGTACACTTAAACACAGTCACACAGAACACCATAATAGCAATACTCATGACACTGAAATAATGCAATAAACATTAATTTAACAACATAAGACGTAACATAAAACCCTAACGTCACAGAGATGCAACTTAAAACCCTAATGATGTACTTAATTGTGATTAATAATCGTGATTATATTTTTGAGCAAAATAATTGAGATGAAACATTACCGTGCAGCCCTAAATCTATGATCAACCAGGCACAAGTCTGCTCACTTAAGTAAGAGCACACTTCTCTCTTTAATCCACATGATTTGAGGCATTATTAATATTCATAACATAAACCTGTGGGATGAGTTACAGGCTGAAACGCAAAATAATACAAGTAAAAAAAAAAAAAAAAAGTATGTGAGCCCTTTAAGCAGCTATGATTTGATGATGACTTGGGTCATGAAGATGTTAACCATTTAAGCGGGAGACTCAACTTGCTGCTGCATGTAGTTTAACTGCAAGTAAAAGCTTCTCTATTTCACACCTTTCCTCTGAGGGAAAAACACAGATGCTCTTTTATTAAATGACAATGACACACACATTCACACACAAACACATATGCATGCAAGGAAGCCGTGCGAGTGAAGCAAAATAGCTAACAGCACTACTATTCATCAGCTGTGCCACAAATAGAACAAAGTAATTAGACTGCAGCTGAATATGTTGAATTAAAGAGACTCTAAGAGAGAGAACAGTGTTGTAGCAGAGAAGGGCAAATGAGGCCTAAACACCACTAAAAGCCAGGCGGCAATATATTGAATGGTGCTCAGAGGAGAAGAGAGAAAGAAGAGGACAGTTTCTTTTAATATGTTGGGAGAACTCTTCTTAAGTCAGCATGATAGTATTGATTCACACTCCTGAGTGTGTGTGTGTGTTTGTGTGCATGTGCGTTTGTGGAAGCTCCTAATACACCCCAGTCTGTAATCTGAACAAATCACAGTTATCACTGCACTGGTGGTGACTGTGTTTAAAGGTCAAAGGCGTGATTTCACACCCACACAAATACAACCTGAAGTCTTTCAGAGTGTAATCCAAATTACTGGTAGTGAAAGGCCGATACACTGAGCGTGAACACGCCTGAACACATTATTTGTTCCGATGTCTTAATTAAGACATTTGTGTTACCACCAACATGGATAAATACATATTTCCTGTTTTTTAGAAACTTAATTTTTAAAAATATGTTTTAAAAGACCACTTCAGTTAATATTATTTAAAATAAAATAATTGTTCATTTAAATGTAACAATTCTATGAAAATCCTATTTAATCTTGGGTGTAGGATGGGGTGTATTTTTTTCCATTGTCACAAATTTATTTCTAATCAAGAAATAGCACCAACCAAGCCAATCCTGTGAAATAAATAAACAAATATATAAATAAATTACACCGTACATGACTATGCATAGGAATTTTATTATGACTGCATTTTTCTTTTTAAGATCATTTAGGTTTGATGTTTAAAATAAACACCATTTATAATGGATTCCATTATAATGTATGTTTTGTATTGTATTGCTGTTCTGTTCCGAATACTGTTAAATTTTAAGGATTTGTTGCTTTGTGAAGGGAAACACGTTTATAGCATTTATTATGTTTATAAACATTTTATTTTATTTACTGTTATTTTAATGTAATAATAAAATGTGACTTATTCACTCATTTGACCTAGCTGTAATTTCTTATTATTTTTATTTATTTATTTATTTATTTGAATAAATGGTAAATTATTTGGTTGTAGATTCACTACAACCAAGGCTGTCGTTAGAGAGAAAATCTGGAAAAATTGTTTTGGTCCCACAACGGTCTTTTACACTTTAGCCTCTCATTGGCCCCAGAGGAAAGTCGGTCCACCCATTAAAATGTTGTCTTGAATCCCTGAAGGATGCCCTGACCACCACTATCCAGCATGACCTGACTCAACTCATCAGCCCCAAATGAGTAAAAGCTCAGAGAGTCCTAAAAAGCCTCTCCACATCTTTCTGAAGGGTGTAAAAAGTCTGGATGAGCAGCAAAAAAACAACACTGGAGGGTTGAAGTGAGTTCTTCCCAGACACATAAGGAAAAGAACATTCTCATCCAAGCGGGTGAATAACAACGCTCTCCACAAAAGCAAGTACACCTGAGCCCTGAGAAAGGGGGAGGAGAGGGAAGCGAGAGTGAGAGAAATAATGATTTTTCCCCATTTTAAAGCAATGCAAATTGTTGCTGTGGTGAAGCGGAGTTGAGCGGCTGCACAAACACACACACACACACACACACACACACACACACACACACACACACCCAGCTCCACCATGTCTGATAATGACAAATAGTGCCCCATGGGCTCCGATCAACAACCTATCATAACGTCCGAAAATAAATCCATCTCATTTACGAGTACAAAAACCTCAATTCCAGAGGTACACACAAACACACACCTCCGGTCTGGATGGATGACAGGGACTGTACTCAGGTGGTAGCCCGCTCCCCGCTTACCCACAATGCCAGGCGGCGGCTCTGAAGTCACATTTGGTTGGGTAGAGGAGTAATGGCAGGCTTGAGTGAATGTATTACGATGGCAAATGACAACATTAACATATAAATGACTTCCTACCAAACACATCTGCTAATGTGTGGTTAGTGCCAGCAACACACACACACACACACACACACACACACACAATATGACTGTATATTCTCTCTAAATGTGACTGTCACAGCATGGACAAGGGCGTGTGTGCATGGTCTTGTTAACTGGAGGAATGTGTGGATGCTGTGTGCGTGTGATGGCTCACTGCAATGATCGTCTAATGTCACAATCATCATGTCGCTTAAAACACACCCAGCCACACACACGCACCCACCCACCCGCTCAGAGTGTGTCAGGAGTGAGACTGGTTTGGACAGGAAACAGCATGTCCAGATTGCCCCTGAGACAGGAAAAGGATTGGGTGTCGTGTCTGTTTCAGCACTAAGCGATGCTGTAGAGAAGCACTGTTGTTGCTTTAAAGCAATACTTCAGCCTAAAAATGACAATTTTGTCATCATTTACTCGTGGTCATGTTGTTCCAAACCTGTGTAATGTTCTTTCTTCAAAATTTTTAAGGGAATATCTTGTCCGCTATTTTCAATATAGTAAAAAAACTGAATGAGGACTCAGGCTGTCAAGCTCTAATATAACAATAAAAGTGATTTGCAAGACTTTGGTATTCACTAGGGATGGGTATTGAGAGATTTTATGAATTGATTCGATTCTGATTCACATGCTCTTGATTCAATACAGATTCATTTGGTTATATCTCAGTACAGTACATGAGGAAAAAAAATCTCTCAAGTATTGCTTTAAATTATGTAGGAAACCCTCAGTTGGTACATTACTATAATATTAATTACCCAAACTATTTGGCTTTCCTGAGGTAAACAATGTCACATGACAGGCTTACACTTAATTGATGTCTTTCTGCTTTTGCAAACACAGATGGAGCGATCACATGAGATCTGATACATTACAGTAAGTTGTACGGTTTCTTTTTACATACCTTCTGATGTTCAATCATTCTTATTTCTTGCTACAACAAGCAGTAAAGAGGTTCACTTGTGCTCCAAGATGCTACTGGAGATAAAGCGGCTACAACACTCTTTACATTTATTGCAGCAAAACACATTTACTGCTTAAAGGGTTAGTTCACCCAAAAATGAAAATTCTGTCATTAATTACTCACCCTCATGCGTGTGCGGTCTACTGAATGTACACAATGCTCATTACGTTGATTACGTTCCGGGGTACTTTCCAAAATGGCAGAAGACAGTAACTCGGGGAGAAGAACTGCTGAATAAATTAGGTTATTATTGTTTTCTTTGTGCAAAAAAAAAAAAAAAAAAGTATTCTCGTAGCTTTGTAAAATTATAGCTGAACCCCTGATGTCACATGGACTGTTTTACCAATGTCCTTGCTACGTGTTTCAGTGCGTTGATCATGGTAATATCATTGCTGTCTATGGAGGGTCAGAGAGCTCTCAGATTCTATCAAAAATATCTTAATTTGTGTTCCGAAGATGAACAAAGGTCTTACGGGTTTGGAATGACATGAGGGTAATTAATGACAGAATTTTCATTTTTGGGTGAACTACCCCTTTAATTTTGTGATAAAATTTGACAACTGAAAGTTTTTTGTATAAAAAGTAACAAAGCACAAAGCCTATTGCAATTATCGCATGGGATGTTTGCTAAAAATAATGTTTACTTAAGTTTTGTTCACATATCAACAGAAAACATTTCTGAATCAATATTGGTTAATCAAAATTGAAAAAAGATTAAAGTCGACATATACTGAAAATCTGACTTTTTCTGTGTTTAAGTGCTATAAATCGGGTCCACGGTGCATCTAGCAACCCAGAAAACGTGAAAAAGGACAACTCAGTAACTTTATTTTAGTAAGCCTTTCTCTGCAAGCTAGTAAAAAATAATAATAATAATAATAATTTGCTCAAATTTCCCTCCTCTAGTAAAGTAGGAAGGGGATCTTATTATAATATTACCACCCCTTAATCTGCACGTTTCCAGCCACAACGCCGCCATTTTGTTTTTGCGATTTCTTTCCCAGCTGTTTACCTTCACAGACATAACCAAATGTGTTTTTATAACTTGCATGTGTGTTTAACCTGTTAATCTGCATCAGGACGCCGACGCACCGAACGCTCTTTGTTTGCACATGTCATTGTTTTGGAATAGAATAAATGAAGCGGGAAAAAGTTAATCTTGACAAACTATATATCATTCTGAAGGTCTAAGCCTCAAGCATCGACGATAGATCGCTGTTTTTCGATTAAGCCGGAATGTATTTACTACATTTGTGTAAGCAGTACACATCAAAACATGCGTAATAAAAGCAGTACCTACCGTTATCATTGTGACATAGCGAGCCACAAAAGCGCGTCCACTGCTGAAATCCGGTTTAGATAGAGAGGTAAGGGTCCACAGAACAACATCTCTTCCAGCACTTTTAGTTCAACGGAAACAATAACGTTGTAATTTGGATGGATATTCCTTTGTTTACGTTTCTTTTCTTCGGGAGAGTCATTGTTTGTGTCCGTTATGGAATAAATTACGCTCAAAAACAGCGTCTTGGTGGTAAAAAAACAACACTGTTTTGCAGCATACAGTTTTACAAACAGAATGAAACCATCCAAAAAAAAAAAAAGTCACAGATCCGCGGAATATTGTTTATTTGAATTTGGCGCTCTCTCGTGACAGCGCGTGACGCACGCTGTGACGCTCCTGTCATCTGATGGGGGCGCAACTTAGCGATCGCCTTTTTGCACAAATAAGTATTTTTCTTTCTTTTTTTCAACATTTACCGTGTGTGTGTGTGTCTTGTGTAGAACGTGACTGTATATGCATGATTTACATCTCTATAAACGCACATCAGCGTGTAATTACCGACTTTATGACGGCTGTCAATGACCGGCTATTATTGATGATGTGTGTTATTATCATCTCTATGGACTCGAATCAGCCTATGATTACTGACTGCAATCAGTGTGAATGTCTGGCAATATCAGTTTATCTCTGGCAGTCAGAGTATTGAGTATGTAGGCTACTAGACACAAAGCAAATTCTTCTTTTTTCTTTTTTTTTTCTTTTTTATTACTCAAATTATTCTTATTGTATTGTTTAGTGCTCAAATCACTTACATGATGTCTAAAATTCTGTCTATTATTTTATAATTGAAAAACTATGTACAATGACTAAAATAGTTTGTGGAATTCTTCAGTACATTGGTGGTAATTTTCATCAAACAGGGGGGGTGGGGGACTAGAAATATTCTCAGAAAAATGATTGCATGAATCTCATTTTTTATGGGATCGTCTTCAAATATAAACTCATTAGACTTGTGACTTTCAACCCATTAATTTCTGGATTGCTCCAGGACTTATTTCATGTATTTGTTTATGAAATAAAAAAAAACATTCAGTGTCGTAAACATTTTCAAGGCACTTCCAGTGTCTATAACTTTTTATTTTTGGGCATTATCAACTCTGGATAGTGGATGGTAAGCCACAGGTGTCTTTAACTTTCCAGATACCTAAATTGTGTATGAAGACATTAAAGTGTTACCATTTTAATTTAGGTAGGTCATTTTCAGCTGTGAGGCCCAAAATGGGGGGTGCAGGCTAACAGGTTAACAAACTTGTGTGTATTTGCCAGTTTAAGCGCAATCAGACATGAAAGAGAACTAGTTTAGTACTCACTGCCATGTGACAGTCCCTTTCTGTGTGCGTGCTTCAGATGGGTCCGCTCACAAAACCGTATATCAGAAGTTTAAAGTAATATGGTTTAAAACATATGATTTCTGCGTGATAAGACATGATAATCAAAACCAAACAGATGTTTTTTGGTAGAATATAATGGGGGGGGGGGTTACATTTTATGTTCCACAGAAAAAATATGTATAGTTTTGCAATGACTGAGTAAATGATGACCATTTTAATTTTTGGGTGAGCTGTCCCTTTAACAGCTCACTGGAGGGAAATATTTGGTCTGCTCATCGTACAAATCCATCATGCATCTTGTAATATAGTGCACAGGACTGATAGACCACCATTATATTACGTGGATAGTTTACCCCAAAATGAAAAGTCTGTCATTAATTACTCACCCTCATGTCATTCCAAACCTGTAAGACCTTTGTTCATCTTCGGAACACAAATTAAGATATTTTTGATGAAATCTGAGAGCTTTCTGACCCTCCCATAGACAGCAACACAACTGAAATGTTCCCAGACCCAAAAACGTAGTAAGGACATCAGTAAAACAGCCGATGTGACATCAGTGGCTCAACTTCAATTTTGTGACGCTGGTTACATTGATTACGTTCTGGGGAAAGCATGCGGATGCGTCGTGGTACTCTCCAAAATGGCGGAAGACGGTAACACGGGGAGAAGAATTGTGAAATAAATTATGTTATTTTTGTATTCTCGTAGCTTCGCAAAATTGAAGTTGAGTCGCTGATATCACAGTTTTACCGATGTCCTTCGTACGTTTCTGGGTCTGGGAACATTTCAGTTGCATTGCTGTCTATGGAGGGTCAGAGAGCTCTCAGATTCCATCAAAAATATCTTGATTTGTGTTCCGAAGATGAACAAAGGTCTTACGGGTTTGGAATGACATGAGGGTAATTAATGACAGAATTTTCACTTTTGGGTGAACTATCACTTTAAGTGTTTGCATCTTTTCTGAAGCTTCAAAGCTCCAAATTCATTGTAATAGGGCGGAAAAGAGCTATCAGCACATTCTCCAAATTTCATGTTTACCTTTTATACAGGTTTGAAACAACATGAGGGTAAGTAAATAATCAAATTTTTGTTTGTATAACCAATCCCACTGTATTATAAACGGCAAAGAATGCAAAATCATATATTATTCTGAACTGAGGACAAGTTTTGACCCTCTAACATTCAAAGTACGCATGGGAAAAAACTACCAGTCTCAGTCCAGTGACCAACAGAAACAGCTTCCAGCACATAATACTTCACTTACAAAAAAGCTTTTAGACAGAGCCAGTCTGAAAAGAAAAAGAGTATGAAGGCAACAAAAAGAGTGAAGCTGTTGCCTGAAGCCTGTCCTCTTCCGTGTTTCCTTCAGCTTTGTGTGTCTGTTCCCTCGCTTTTTCCTCTCTCCCTCAGAGCGCCTCCGGGCATCAAGCCCGCCACACGTCACAGAGCCTGGCCGCACAGAGAGAAGCGTGTGTGTGTGTGTGTGTGTGTGTGTGTGTGGGCTTTGTTCCAGAGCTGTAAGGGCTGTTTACTCACTTGTGCACTCAAGCCTGAGTTCACTCCTTCTCTCTCCACACACACACACACGCTCTGAATACCACCCATTTCCTGTGAGCCAATCATCTTCCTCTCCAAACTCTCTGCTCCTAAACTATCCCTCTCCGTTTCACTCTCACCTCACCAACCCATCTGTCTCCACCCTCCGCTGTGGTATACGATCTCTCCATCACTCCCTATGCCCTCCTCCATCACTTATTCGCAGCTCTCTCTCCCCCGTGTAAGACACCTCTCCTTCTCACAACCAGCATTTAGCCGTAACCATGGCAACCGCTTTGATTGACGTAGCGTAATTGGCCTGCAGCTACATCTGAGAGGCCGGTCCTCTTTGGGGGTGGGCGTTTGATCAGGACCCTTAAAGAGGTGAATTATTATCGCTCATCGTAACAGTCCTTAGCAAAACAAAGAGATTCGCCTCAAGAGCGGAGAGAAATTAAAGGGATTTTTAAGGCGAGGAGTCGACAGAAACATTAGTATCAATTATGTATGATGAAAGGTCACCCTCTCTGCTTTCCCATTGATTAGCATGAATGATCATTCGCTCGTTTGCTGATTGTTTGATGTAATTAGCAGACTGGAAACAGTGATTAATACTGTGGGTTTGAACAATAAATCATCTAGCAGAAGCGTGTGTGGTGTGTGTGTGTGTGTGTGTGTGTGTTTATGGGGTCGTAACAGAGGAAAGGAGGGGAAAGCATGTCAGACGGATCTGATTGCAGCGTGAGGTCTTACAATATTAACCACGACTGTGACACATCAGAAAGGCTGTGTGTGTTCACACAGACACAAAAGACAGTAGACAGTGGCAAAAGCGTCGAAAATATGCAACGATGAATCTCACAATAACACGTTCAGATCACATTCATCCCAAAATCAGACGTTATAAAAAAAAAAAACCTGAAGCTTTTTTAGGACTTTTTTTCTCCTTTTTTATTGTGCCATTACTGTAATAATTAAGTAATCCCCCCCAAACATTTACTTTTAATTCCTATAACACTTGGGGATTCTCACAGTAATACAATTATTGTATTAAGAAAAAAAAGGTCAATTATTAAAAAATAATCCCTATAATCAAGTATAGGAAATAAAATAGTTATTTATAATATTGTATTAGTGCTATTATATAACCATATGTATATAATGTTTTGTTTAAATTAATTAAAAGCTGTGCAACATCATGCATGCTACAACATTAATATAATTATATATTTAGATAAAACCTGTTTTTCTCTCATTAAAGTAATAGGAAGAAATATCGGTGCAAAATTATTTTTTTATAATAATGCAATTATGATAATTTAATCATTTAAATATAATAATGAATAATATTCATTTTCAATTTTTTTATTTTTAATTTTTTTTTCAAATTTTGCTTTTATGGGTAAAATTAAACCTTAAATCCAAAATCATGTCAAATGTGTTCATAAAGAACATTAAATAATTAGCCAGAGAACTGGATCTTCATGTTCTCCAAACCGGCAGGCGAACGCAGAGATTGTCCTCTTCACCTCTCTTCCTGCTCTTTATCTCTTTTCTATGTCACACTCGCTCTTCCATCTCATATCCTGCGCCACAATCTCTCTCCTCCAACACACTCCCATCCATCCTTTTCATGTGTTCTCTTTCTCACTCTGAAGTGTGTAATCGTGATGGGGGCTGGTAGGTCTTGACTGGGGGGTAGCGACACACACACACACACACACACATCTGTGTCTGGATCTACTGTGACAAGCGGTCAATTTGATGCATTAATGATTAGGAGAGCGTCGAAGACGCCATTAGCACACCGGCTCCAGCTGAGAAGCGTTTCACCTGTGTGTTTACTGCAGAGGTGTCTGTGTGTGCGTGTAAAGTCGATTGTTCCGATGTGGCGAGATGACAGACTACAGCCCATCTGGCTTTGGGCTCTTAACGCACCCATCAGCAGAGATGTTCCAGCCCTTCACAAACACGGAGACGCACACACACACACACACACACAGAGCACAACTGCACTTTCCCTGGCTGCTTCCTGCAGCCAATCAGATGCTGATGTGCCTCTTTGACTTCCTGGTCTCCACAGACTCTCTTAAAGTGACAGTACAACCAGTTTTTGGCATCGCTCCTGAATATACAAATACACACCGCACGCACACTTCCAGAAATGCTGTAAGATGTGTGTGATTTTAACACAATCTTTAGAGAGAAAAAAACGAGGTTCAATGTTCAAACAAGCACACAGGTTCAGCAAACCATCCTTTGTGCCGGGAGAAAGATCTCTCTCTCATTTCTCTCTGCTCCGCTTGGCATTTGAGAAGCTGCCTGAGGGCATTGGGTAACCACGTCACCACACACAGGGCATTGTCGATACAAAAATAATGCCAGCTGCCAATTAGGACAGACAAGAGTCTCAGCCAATGAGATGGTCGGTTTGAAAAGAGAAGGCGGGAGTGCATTTGATTTCAGAAGCTGTGTCAATGAGCGGTCTGCCATTAGAAAGGAGGAGAGCTACTTATCGTGACAGGGACAGACGCGGGCATTCACACAAAAGCGCACACTCTTTCCGAACACCTCCCAGCCACACTTCTAGAGCAAAACACTGGGGCTGAGGATGGCTGCGGTCACACACACACAAAGCACGGCAAACACCTCATAACCCACCGCCCCCGACTACGTAGTTGCTCCCTGGGGGTCTGCCGGCTTCCTCTTACTCCCTGTCATTCACATGTCCTTTGTCTTCGAAAGACATGGGGGGTGGACAGTAGAGGCTATACGACAAAGCCTCTAAGACAAATCAGTTCACTTGGTAGCTATCTTGGTAACGCCCCCAGGAAGCTGTTTTCATGTAGGTACCGAGCAGGTTAAGTACAGCTCCTGTCCGCTTGAATGGAACAAGACTAAAAATCACTGTTTGTGAAGACTGGTTCAATAGCGTATAACAATCAGAAATAAAATCAGACAACAATAGTATCAAAATTTAGCTACTTTAGCTCAAAAACACATCGAAACAGAGAGAGCAGCAAAGCGCAAAAGCCAAAGAAATGGCATAAATGGAGGGTGAGGCAGAGGGAAACTGCTGCCCACGTTTCCCAACCGCTGTCCCATCCATATTTTTGCCTCTTTTTCCTGTGCAAACAGTGCATGGAATGTCCGAGAGCCCTTCCTCCATGATGTTTATTGACATTGTGAAAAATCACTTAAGAACAAATTTAGTGATCATACCAACAGCCAGAGAGGAAAACAACTTTGTCTAGTCTAGGATTAGTTTAGTGTAAAGTGTGCACTGAAAATGCAGAAAACTAGATTGTGTATCCTTAAATTTGGTAAAACAAAACAAAAAAGAACCGAAAAATAATAAAAAAAAACAAAACTTCTTTAGAAAGAAGGCAATTGGCTCTTGTACCTGAAAGGCCAAGAGGCATATTGAGCATTGCAATTTCTCCAACAATTTTTAATTTTTTACAACTGGATCATCTCCTCCTAGTGTCTGTTCCATATGAGAGAATTGGAAAAAATAAACAGAGGAATTTTGAGAAAAATATTAAGGGTGAGAGAGAGAGCACAGGAGAGGGTGAGAGAGATTGAGAGAGTACTGGATGAAACAAGTTCAGGGCAGTTCTCCTGCCAGTTCTTCCTCCACACACATTCCTGTGGCTGCATGGGGCGCAGTGTGTGTGTGTGTGTGTGTGAGTGTGTGTGCGTGCGTGTGTGTGTGTGTGTGAGACAGTGAGTGAGACAACACAGAAACAACTAAAAAGAGAGGACCATGTGTCAAGAAGTTTACAGAAAAGATAGCACAAAAGGTAAAAAGTTAAACAACAGGAAAATAACTCTACAGAACTGTCTCTACACTGACATTCTGTCCCATTTCAAAACAGATTTTGATATTTTCAGACTCAAATTTCTAACATACAAATGACTCTGTCAGATCAACACGCACAACAACAAAACAACTTCTCAAAAACATCCAGAGTTTCTTCAAGAAACAAACGTTTTGAGGAGAGATGCCAAACAGTTTAAGTTATAGCAAGAGCCAATCATTTCATCCAATCAGGTCAAATCTGAGGGAAAACCTAAAGTCTTTTAATGCTTCATTAAGCTCTGCACTTCATAATTAATTGTATTGAGCAGGTCAAACATAGAACTTAAAATAACTAAAATGCTCAGACAGGTAGATCATTGCTCTCCAGGAAATGAATTTTACAGCTAGACGTACTGTAACCATCAACAGGATAGATTTAGTGCAAATGCAGATAAACCAGCATAATGTCATATAATGGGTTCCGGATTAAAGGGATAGCCTAGTTCGCCCCAAAAATGAAAATTCTGCCATTAATTACTCACCCACATGTGCTTCCAAACCCGCAAGCAGGGTTGTAACGGTATGAGATTTTCACGGTATGATAATCGTCTCAGAAAATATCAAGGTTTCACGGTATCACGGTATTAAACAATTCTTATCAGTAACAATGACTCTTAAAAGAATAAGAACAATTTATTTGAGTGAACAAATCCTTTATTACAACAAACTTGAAACCATTTTAATGAAAGTACTGAAGTCTCCCTTCTGAAAAAAAATTAATAAATTTCATTTTAAAAAAACAATTAAAAAAATAAAGCTATACACCTTATGTATATCTATATCACATTTTAACATTTTAAGTAATGTTACTAAGTATACGAAGTTAAAATATGGACAAACATGATATTCCTTAAAAATAATGTTATTATAAAGAATATTATTATTGTTGTTATTATAACTTTGAACTACATTGTACAATGCTAATATATTTGTCATAATTTCAAGTTAAATCAAACTTTTATTTTGACGGGTTGTAGCGGACCTTTGAGTTTCAGAGTGTATTTGACAAGGGGTTTTCTCAAATAAAACTAGGAAATGTTTAAGAGTAGCTCTGGTGATCATGTTTATGTAGACGCTGAAAACACCATAAGCATCATGCGTACTTCAGTATGTAGTAGATAACACGGCGGAGACATGCAGAAACAAGCAGATTATTCATATAGCAGTCTTCATAGACATATCATATCTACTTTTGATTTATCCATCGATCAGACTGAGCGTTTTACGTGACATCCTCGTTATACTGTAAATTCCATGTTCACGACTGCACCGGGATTCCCTCTGCATCACGGAAATCATATGGCCTTATCTAATAACCTGTTATAAACGCGACATATCTTTATCTGCACGGAGGGATGGTGTCTGCGAATATGAGCGAACATGTTGGATGAATTGCCTGCTTAAACTGTAGATATGCAAATGTTTACAGTATGATAACCGTGCACGTTCAAACCGTGATAAGCCGTCATACCGGTATATCGTTGCAACCCTACCCACAAGATCTTCATTCATCCTCAGAACACAAACCTCCATAGACAGCAATGCAACTGACACGTTCAAGGCCCAGAAATGTAGTAAGGACATCATTAAAATAGTCCATGTGACATCAGTGGTTCAACCGTAATCTTATGAAGTTATGAGAATATTTTTTTGGCGCAAATAAAACAAACAAAAAAAAAACAACTTTATTCAATAATTTATTCTCTTCTGTGCTAGCTTTGACATTTGCTCAAGAGAGTACCTAAGTGTCTTACCCTCATGTCATTCCAAACCTGTGAGTAATTAATGACAATTTTCATTTTCGGGTGAACAATCCCTTCAAATTTAACCGACAAAGAATGTGAAGAATGCTGTCCATCACCACAGAAAATTATTTCACATTTTTGTTAGTTTTTACAATAAAATTGACAAACAGATCGACAGAAATCCACTTAAAATAGTCTATGAGGCAATTTGGGTATGTTGCCCCATAAACCTCCACTGTAGGTGGATTTCTGCCAGTCTGTTGGAATGATTTGGTGTTTTACTTTTAAAAAACGAGACACAAAATGAATTTCTGTGGTAACAGACTGTTGGCAGGGCTTGACATTTCTAGATTTCACAAAGATGCGGTCTAACCATGCATCAACTGCACCGCTGGGGTCAATATAGATGGAAACATTTCCTCTGATGCACTGATCAGCATAGCACTTCTTGTTTCCTCACCTTGGAACATTTTCAACCGTTTTGCCAATATTCCTGCATTCAGACAATTTTCCATCCCAAAATGATTTATTGACTGCAATAGACCTGAGAACACCACTTGATAACCATCATGCTACTGGTGTACCATACTGTATGTACAGTAGCTAAGCCAATGAAGTGACACTTCTATACTATCTAGGCCTATCTTCAAAAAAAATCTTAGCGATTCTGGTCTATATTATTTGTAGATGAAAGATCCCAGGAAACCCAAGATCACGTTTCATGACACCACTTAACCTCACACAAACAAATAAATGTCACACCTCAAACACATCTAGAAAAAAAGTCACACAGAACATAGTAAAGATGAGAAGCGATATCAGTGTTTGTGATCATAATAAAAGGATTACTGTTATCATCATCTTCATTATCATGGTCATCATCACGCCAATCTGTACATATTCATGCATAAAAAATCTCTCAGATTGTATTACACACATCTGACACCTACACAAACTGAGAACCAGTTTACACCTGGTTTATGCCTTATGCAAGTGAACCAAAATAAAGCAAAAAGGCCATATTGTAACAGTTTAGTTTCAAAATACACTTGAAACAACTTAAAACCAGGAGTAAACAGGCCAAAGATAAAACTGTAATGAGTATAATTTTGGATACAGTCACATGAAATGATACCTCTACTATGTTAAAAATACACTTGTGCCCCTTATTTTGTGAAATATCTACTTACAAGTTATAGTCCATTTCTAAAAACAAAAAAAGTGAAAATTGTAATAGTAACAAATAGTGACAAAAATATACATCTAACAAATGGCTTCACACAAAAACAACACACAAAGCTTATCTTTTACTCTAATAACATATTTTCTCCAAACTATTCTCCATGAAATTTAATTAAAACACTTTAAAAAAAAAAAAAAGTCCTGAAAATATATATGTGACCCTGGACCACAAAACCAGTTACATACATTATTATAATTATACATATATTGGAAAGCTGAATAAATAAGCATTCCATTGATGTATGGTTTGTTAGGATAGGACAATATTTGGCCGAGATACAACTATTTAAAAATCTGGAATCTGAGGGTGCAAAAAAATCGAAATATTGAGAAAACCTTTAAGTTTTTAAGCAATGCATAGTACTAATCAAAAATTAACTTGATATATTTACATGGAACATGATCTTTACTTCATATCCTAATGATTTTTTGCATAAAAGAAAAATCAAAATTTTGACCCATACAACGTACTGTTGGCTATTGCTACAAATACTGTAGTATATCCGTGCTACTTTTTGTGGTTTTGTGGTCCAGGGTCACGTATGGGGAAGTCCTGGAAAAAAAAGAAAACTCAAAAGCATCTGTAAGGCACAATAAACTTCCTCTTTGCTAGATTTGTGCATAATGCAAAACAAACTTGCACAGGAAGAACACAAACAACTTCCCTCCAACCTCCTCAGGTTGCTAATATTAATCAGTACTCGATTAATCACTTGAAGTTAAACAATGTTATTGCAATTTAAAATAACTCTTTTCCATTATTCCCTCAGTGTCACTAAATCCTTCAGAAATAATTCTAATATGCTAATTTGGTTATTATATATTTATAAAAGCTTCACTGAATAATATTTTTTATGGAAGTGATAGTAGACCGCCATCTTTTCCCCCCAGGATATTAATGAACAAAGTTATAAACGACAGCCTTTATTTGAAACAGGAATTATTTGTAACATTATAAATGTCTTTACTGTCACTTTTGATCAATTTAATGTGTGCTTGCTGAAGAAAAGGAATCATTTCTTAAAAGAGAGTCTTGATGACCCAAACTTTTGAACAGTAGTGTATGTTTTAAAAGCTTTAATACAATTTCAGTACTCTGACAACTGCCCGGAATAAACACATTTAGTTCACAGTGCAAACTGATTAAAGGCTCTTGTAACAAACAGCAGCATTTCATCAGTCTCACTATGCTGGAAATCAATACTCAGTAAAATAACATGGAATTAAAAGATGTTTCAAATAAACATGTAAAACCAAAATAACTCTTACCTGTACCCGTAAAGAATCAGTGCAGGGGAGCGCCAGGAATAACATGAGGAAAAAAGGAGAAAAGAGTCATGATTATTGTGATGAATTTAATTATGTATTACATTCTTTATTCACTCATTGTAATATTAAACCTTTGGTATAGGCGCATAAAATCAGAGCATCTTTCTTTTTCTACAAAGCATTAACACCAAAGCAATCAACAACAACACACAAAAAGGTAGAAAGGATGTCTCGCCCACACAACCGCACCTCACATAACTAACCGCATTACAACTTTGCAGCGTTCCTCCAGGCCATTAGGGGCCACTAACACAAATCTTCTGCCCCAGACTCACTGTTCTATTGCACTGTGGACCTCTTGTATTTATTTTTTGAATTAAGACAAACCTGAATCAATTCAGCATGTTATTAACTTGACCTTCCATTTCCAGTGTGAGGAATAAACCAGTGTTAATATCACCTGCAATTTTTTAAAACTCCTTCTTGACTTATTTGATCATACCTGCAAAATGCATCCATTGTTTAAAGAAAGTTTCATTTATTTCTAAGTCAGGACAACACCACTCACTGAATTTAACATGCAACGTTATGTGACAATGTAGCATACTGCTGTTTAAAAATTTGATCTGTTTTACAATATTTTTATAAAGAAAAATATTCATAGGCAAAAAAAAGGCAGAAGGACATAGAAGACAGCATACAATATATTCACAGTACGCTAGTATTTCAATGCAAACATAGGCTATGGGTGTCCCAATTCACCTATACACTACATATTGTTATTTTAGCATAATTAAGAAATTTTTGTATTAATATTTAACATTTTTAATCAAGTTTTGAATTGTTTATTAGTTTAAATTTTGATATTTTCTGTTTACATTTTAATTTGTTGAATTTTTAGTCATTCTTTTGTGAGTGTTATTTTTATTCGTTTTAATTGTTTTATAATTGATTAGTTTTTTGAATATGTCTATATTTTAGTTTTAGTTATTTTAGTAAATTATTAAACATTTAAGCAATAAAACCAGGTAAAAAATAAAATAATTTGTATGTTTTATTTAATTTTTTAAAATTATTTCAATTAACTATAATGACTCTGATGCTACGGTCTACAAATAAAAATACAAACTTCAGTAAGGATGGTAAATTACATATTTTTGTCACATACTTTGTGTTCATATGGATTTGCATCTATCTAAATTCACACAAAAGTGATTACTCCTCCACTTTTAACTTCATATATTTAAAAACTGTTGTGGCACACACTACTTCGCATTCCTCTTATGTAGCACAAAGAAATATTACCCCAAAAAACACCAGATATAAAATGCACCAGAAAAGTATGTCATCCAGCATGTTTGGTGTACTATTTGCAATGAACTGTTATGTGTTTACTTCAAACAGGTGCCCTGAAAATCAGCATGTAGTAGCACTCAAAAAAGGTTTGCAAGGCTATGTTCAATAATACTGCAAACGTACAGAACAAACAAGACCGAGGGTGCAAGCGGGGAAAAAAAGAGAAATGGAAAAGCAAAAGATTTGAGATCAAGACGGGAGAGAATGTTTGGTGGGTTGCAAAGCCCTGCAAAGGTGAGGAGATGAGAGAGATGAAGCAGCTCGCTTGGATTGCAAGTTACATAAACACAGACTGACTGTCTGTGTGTCTGTGTGTGTGTGTGTGTGTGTGTGTGTGTGTGTGTGTGTGTGTGTGTCTGTGTGTCTGTGTGTCTGTGTGTGTGTGTGTGTGTGCGCGCGCGCGCATGTGTGTTAGCGGCAGTCCGAGAGAGAGAGAGAAAGAAAGAGAGAGATTTGACGCATCAGTACACAAGAGTTAAGACTGCACAGAGTAAGAGTTGAAGTGTGTTGGTGTAGGGGGTTTGCAGCAGCGGACCTGTGTCTCAGGCACATGCAGTGTAATCTTCTTACTGTCTGTGGGTGCGAGCTCACTGCTGCCATTATATAACTGCTAATACATACACACAAAACAGCAACCGTCAAGCCGTGCTGACCTCTCACACACTTGCACTCATACTGTTCAGAATGGACGGACACACTTGAAATCAAAAGTCACAGTCAGTGTCCTTACTTCCTCTTTAGTACATGTCTCTGTATGCCCTGAGTGTCTCCATCATCAGTTGAACAGTACACATAACTTGACAAATTCCCCTGTTAGAGTAAATAAATAAAAAAGACACTCACTAATATAAATTGTCAAATTAGGCATCACAACAGTAAAACAAATGAAAAATGGAAATTAATTTTGAGATTTGTTAAAGATTATATTTAACAGAGTTATTAAATCATTAGTGTTTAATTATTAATTTTAAGTGTACATTGAGTGGTTTTATATATTACCCTATATTATACTGCAACATGTTATATATGTAATATATATTTAACAAAATTTAATGTACTGAACAATGTTGGTATATCTGTATATCTATCTATCTGTCTATCTACCTACCTATCTACTACCAACCTATCCATCTATCAATCTATCCATCTGTCTATCTATCTGTCTGTCTATCCATCTACCTACTAGGGCTGGGTTTTGACAAATTTCATGATTCGATTCGATTCTCAAGCTTGCGATTCGATTACCAATTCGATTCGATACAATATCGATTATTTTGGATATATATCAGTTACAGTACTTGCCAAATTTTCTTCAAGGAAAAAAATCTCTCAACTAATGCTGTAAAATATACATGAGAGTCAGTTGGTACTACATTACTATAATATTGAAGGTTAAAATTGACTGATTTGTAGGCTATACAACTGCTAAAATTACACAATGAAGTTTTTTTAAATAATAAAGTTACAATTACATAATATTTCTACTTCAATTCGTCTTTTGAAATATAAACATTTAAATAGTGGCTGTCATAAAAAAAAAATTGATGGAATTATTCAAACAAATTAAACATTGAAGAACAGTAAAAAATTATAATGAATATGTTATATGGTGCATTTATTTAGCAAAATACCCCTCTCTACAGTTTATTTTTCTATCTGACTAATGAGTTTATTGTCACCGAATATGTTTTTTCTGAGGTAAATGTGAGGTTACATGACATTGTTTACAACCCATTATACTGACGTCTTTGCGCAGCTGAAACACTGATTGAGCGATTACATGAGACAGGATACGGATTGTAAAGTTGTACTCTTTCTTTTAACTTACCTTCGGATGTTTCGTCATGTTTATTTTGTGCTGAAACTGGTATTAATGTGGAGGAGATCTGATCGGCTCACGTGCGCCTCGTCTGTTAAACTGAGGCACTTCACAATAGACAGCGCCAAAACGGCATTTATTGTTTAAATACTGCAATGCAACAGACAGAATTTGAAATATGAGACTTTGTTTCATATTAAAAGTACCAAAGCACAATGTTTATTGCGATTTATTGGATGGGAAGTGCCCTTTAATGTTAAGTCCGTTAACTGAAATCAGGCTAGACTAATCGATTCTTGGGATTTAAGAATCGATATCGTTCTGTAAAAATGAGACTCGATTAATATTGAGATATAGATATTTTTTAACCAGCCCAACTACCTACCTGTCTGTCTGTCTTGAGTTGGGCTACCTGTCAATTATCATAGCCCCTTTAAAATATTTGTGGTTAATTAAATTATTCAACAAAAAAATAGTCACATTACCGTCACAGATCGCTCATCTGCTACTGAAAAATGTTGACTTGTAAAGGCTCTGGTAAAATAAATTACAAAGTTGACAATTTCTCAAAGGTTTACTGAGCTAAACACTTCAAAGATTTCACTGAAAAGTTTTGACTGAGTAAAATTGTTGCCCATTAGAGTTCTGGATTATGTAATAACATAAAATATTAAGCTAAATGATCACAAATGAGAGAAACCCTTCACAAAGATGATGTGTGTTTGAGCGCTGTAAATAAAGACAAGCAAAGATTTGACATTCCTTTCCTCTTATCAATTGTTCATATCAATGTTCTTGCACTGCACAGCCTGAGAGAGATTATTTGGCCCAAGTTTAAATTAACCTGAGTTCCAGATTCATCATCCTTTGTGTAGCTATATTGACTTGAGTGTTTCGATCAAACTGTACTGTGTAAGCTTATCCATCAGGGGTCTATGTGAAGTAAAGTTTCTTATATACCAAGTTTGAGGTCAACACAGTTTCACAGGTGGTTTAGCATGAAACCACATACAGTGAAATAAAAGGGCAATATCTTCATGAAGGGAATACTAGAATTCAACCCCTTCTGAAGGAAGTGAAAAAATATCCCGTATATACATTGTCACTGGCAAAATATGGACACCCAGGATACAAAAAGAAAATATGGAGTCACGTTTCTGTCATTTTATTCTTTTTTGACATGTCAGCATTACATTACCATTTCAGTTGAAAAAATGTAAAAAAGATTGTATTTTCCTCAATTTATCTGTCTTTCAATAACGTCCATGACTGTTTTGTTCAGCTACACATTTAAGAGCAAGTGCTGAGGATCCTTTGCTAACAGCTATTTGCGTAAAGGAGAGTTTTAGTGCTTACAAGACCACTAAAGCAAAGCACCCTTTAAGACTGAATCCTAAGAAGAACCATGAACTGAACTGCCCTCGAGTGTCCTCATCCCGTCTGAGCTGCTGATAATCAGATGGCTCCTTCCCTCTCGCTTGAGCACTAAAAACGTCATTCGTTGTTAGAACATTATTGTTTAACAAGACGACAAAGCTGGCGTTTTGAAACATATAACTTTGTTCACCTTTATTTCAACCGACTGGGGTGATTATTTGAGCTACGTTTGTCTGATGTTGAAAAAGAAGGGCAACTTGACTGAAATGGAGACTAAGTAGTGTGTGGATTTTGTCTGAAGAAGGATTTGTGGAGAGATACAGCTGTGTGGTGCTGAATGAAGATATCCCAAATTTTTGGTTTCGCCTTTCTTTTTCGTGCTTCCCTTGGGTATTTGGCCAATAAGTGTATCGGCACACACCAACAAGCACATGACATACAAACAAACAAACAACTGATTTTACCATTCTGTACTGCCTCCGAGTTTTCTTTTCGCTGCTATAAAAAGCATCTACAGAGTGAGAGAAGATGTGGTTGAGTAAACAGGCGTTCTTTGTCAACATTTCACCATTTACCTGTGAGTAATCTGTACTCAAGGAAAGCACTAGGGTCTCACAGAAAAGCGAGTTAAGTGAACACTAAAATAGGCCTACTTCAACAAGCAGCTTGACTGAGCAATGAAAAGTAGATTTAGATACACTCCGGCATATTTTATGAAACAGATATTTTGCGCTCTGAACTAGGGCTCATCGATTACATCGATTACAAAAATAAGTTGATTTGCGTGCAATGCCCCAACGCGTCACACTGTTTACGTTAATTCTTAATCCACTGACATCTTTCACGCAAAACAAGACTCACTGGAGCAGACGCTAATGGCTATTTGTGACCCTGGACCACAAAACCAGTCTTAAGTCGCTGGGGTATATTTGTAGCAATAGCCAAAAATACATTGTATGGGTCAAAATGATCGATTTTTCTTTTATGCCAAAAATCATTAGGATATTAAGTAAAGATCATGTTCCATGAAGATATTTTGTACATTTCTTACCGTAAATATATCAAAACTTCATTTTTGATTAGTAATATGCATTGCTAAGAACTTCATTTGGACAACTTTAAAGGCGATTTTCTCAATATTTAGATTTTTTTGCACCCTCAGATTCCAGATATTCAAATAGCTGTATCTCGGCCAAATATTGCCCTATCCTAACAAACCCTACATCAATGGAAAGCTTATTTATTCAGCTTTCAGTTTATATATAAATCTCAATTTCGAAAAATTGACACTTAAGACTGGTTTTGTGGTCCAGGGTCATATTTATGCTTAATATAGTTGTGTTCATACAGCCTTTTTGCGAGTGTGACAACCGTATTCTATAATAGCGCAAATTTTCCGCCGTCCACGCTGAATGACAAAACCGCACTGGACAACTAGTTGTCTGCCACACTGAACTGTATAATTCTGAAGATCCACCAGAGCTGGGTTAAGGCTAGAAGGGATACGGCTAAAACTACTGGGCATGCGCACATCAGTATAGCGTAATTTTTGTCACACTGTACAACAATAATTACTGTTTTTGCATTATTGTGAGGGGTAGGTTTAGGGTTGAGGTAGGTGTAGACGTTAATAAAACACAATCTGATAGGTAGAAAATTTAAAGGCACTGATGGATAAACTCGCGCCTCAGTTTGACTGATTTATTTAACGCACTGTCAATTCTGATAAAACTTCCTGGTGTTATGGACATCGCCATCATTGATACCTTCGCTAAGGTTACCTGAATGGGGTTGTGACTTTAGCTGTTTGTTCATGCAAGTATTCAAACAATATTCAAGTGATTCATATACTGTAAATATGTATTTAACTTCAATCTGCTGAATGATGAAAACATTTCAAGAATCACAATCCCAAATAGTGAATCTGAGTCTGAAGTAAGTATTTTATAAGAAAATGTTTAAATAAATTGTTTAAAGATTAATGGCAGAAATTATGGTTATTTATTGGAGGGTTAACTTAGGTTACTGGTAATGATTAATTGACTAATCAGAAACTAATAAAGAGATTCAATGTTAAAAATAATCAGTAGATTAATTGAAAAAATAATCGATAGATTAATCGATCATCAAAATAATTGTTTGTTAGAGCCCTACTCTGAACTCTTGTTTTAAGCCATTATAATTGCCACATATGTGCGTTAAAATAAACCTACAATATCAACTACAGTTAATCCAAGTAAGCGACAATATACAGTCAGATAGTAATTATCGAAAAATAAACCTTACCAGGGTATATTATCCTACTTATTACATGGCTACATATCAAATACACAAGTAAATGGACATGAAATATTGATTTGAGTTGAAATAATTATATCATGTGAGAAGAAAGACACCACAGAGAGATATGAGAGACATGAAAGCATTACAGTGAGACTGGCTGCCAGGACAACAGTCATTATACAAAAATATCAGAGAACCACAGAATGCCATAATCAAATACTCCAACTAAATACTGAATACTATACCAAATGTACTTATTGAAATTGTAATATTTACTAATATTTTAAATGAGCTTTCTTAAAATATATTTTTATATTATGTGCTTTTATTTTTTTTTAAATATTTCTATTTAGCTTTAAAAAAAAATTAACAGTTTCAGTAATTTTAGTACTTCAATTTATTTCATTTCAGTTAGTTGTGAAGGCAACATTTCTCATCTCTGTTTTTAAGTTCATCAAATATTTGTTTTCATTTTATTTGAGCTTTATTTTAATTACCGAAAATGATTTTAGTTTTAATTTTAGCTAACAATAACAACACTGGTTATCACAATCCTTTTACCGCCACTTTATAAAAGCATAAAACTCATTAAGAAATGTGTGCGTTTTGTCAATTTTAACTTGTGCATATGATCAGCTCTAAGCAGGAATATTGTCTTCTTTGCTACATCTGGGAGGGCAGACATTTAAAATAAAAAAAAACATGTTAGACTGTCTGCCATTTTTCCTGCCCCATTAGTTTTCTGGCTCACCCTGCTGTCTAAATCACACATTTGCCAGTTTAAATGTTGAACACATCCAGTATTCGTGCAGAAGTTTGCAAATACTGCTGGAGACAGCACCTAAACAGCGCTTGACCACAGTTCAAGATCAATAGAAGCAGAACACAGAGGTATGTTTCCCTGGAGCCACTTTCTGTCGCTCACTTCAGCCTCCTGCTCTGGCTTTAACAGTGTCGCAGTAATTAGAGGAGATGGTGTAAGCACACAACTCATGAAAAGTACAACAATGTATTCTCGCCCACACTTCACAAGAGATAACTGCACAAACAGCACGAAGCAAGAAAGCAAACAAACACTAAATGTAACTGGAACTTTTTATGTCCCGCTAACTTTCAAAGCTGAACTGCAGAAGTGTGCATGCTACAATAACCAGCAAACCTTGAGCTTAATGAAGAATTAATGAGGAATTTTAGCATGCTCAAAAAATGACTTTTGCAACTGCATTCTTTCCATGAGATCAAATTCCTATCCTCATATTCACAGCACAACTATCAACTAAATCAATATCAAAACTCGCTGACCCTGTGTATGAGTAAACATTGTGATATCTACATAACTAAACACATGCCTTCACAAGGATGTGTCAATCCTCTTTCCACCACTTTCTAAAAGACAGATAGACAGATAGATAAAATCAAGAGAAAATCAAAAAACTGAATTTAAATTTTAATTATAATAAATTGGTTTAAATAAATAAATTTCTATGTTTATAATTACTTAGGCAAAATTTACAGCATGCAAATAAATACCCCTACCCTATATACATTTTTGATTAGTAATATGCATTGCTAAGAACTTCATTTAGACAGATTTAAAGGCGATTTTCTCAATATTTTGATTATTTTGCACCCTCAGATTCCAGATTTTAAAATATTTGTATCTCAGCCAAAAATTCTATCCTATCCTAACAAACCATACATCGATGGAAGGCTTATTTATTCAGCTTTCAGATAATATATAAATCTCAATTTTGAAAAAATTGACCGTTATGACTGGTTTTGTGGTCCAGGGTCACATATGCTTAAACAGACCCAACACTCAAAAAACTATACAGAACAAATACAGATACATAGAAAATATGTCTTTGAATTGGAAAAAATAAATAAATAAAACAAATAAGCAACTCTCCCTATTTCTACTCTCACTAACTACTTCCTGCCCACCCTACCTCTTTCTCCCCCTCTTTCCTTCAGGATGGCCCGCCCTCATTACACTTGTGAGACCGTAAGCTAATCGAGGGTGTATTTTTAGCCTCATGTTTGCAGATTAGCCAAGTATTTTTAGACAGTGTTATCCAATAGCACACCCCCTCCTACACACACACACACATCCCCACACACGTCACAGGGGCTCTGCTTACTACTGCCCACCCCAACTCAACATTTAAGACAGAGAGAGAGAGAGAGAGAGAGAGAGAGAGAGAGAGAGAGAGAGAGAGATTTAGATGTTTAGAGTTAAGAGTTTTAGATGTTTAGTACTTGTATATTGATATATCTTACATTTGACCATTTTAAGCAAATGTTACGTATAAAAAAAGTTTTTTAAATTCAGGCTTTTTCTGAATCTCTTACTCATAATTACAAAGCAAGTGGCCGCTGTAGAGCTTATACAGTCATTTGTAGCATATATACATATTATATACACACACATATACATATATATACAGTACAGGTCAAAAGTTTGGAAACATTACTATTTGTAATGTTTTTGAAAGAAGTCTCTTCTGCTCATCAAGCCTGCATTTATTTGATCAAAAATACAGAAGAAAAACAGTAATCTTGCAAAATGTTATTACAATATAACATAATGGTTTCTGTTTTAATATACAGTACTTTAAAGAATAATTTATTTCTGTGATGCAAAGCTGAATTTCCATCAGCCATTACTCCAGTCTAAAGTGTCACATGATCCTTCAGAAAATACTGATTTATTATTAGAATTATCAATCTTGGCAACAGCTGTGCTGCCAAATATTTCTTTGGAAACTGTGTTTTTTTTTTTTTTTCTTCTTTCTCAGGATTCTTTGATGAATACAAAGTTTAAAAGAACAGCATTTATTCAAAATATAAATCTTTTCTAACAATATAAATCTTTGCTATCACTTCTTATCAATTTAACACAACCTTGCTGAATAAAAGGTTTAATTTCTTTCAAAAAAAGAAAGAATAAAAATTTACTGACCCCAAACTTTTGAACGGTAGTATATACTCTTCTTTTTAATATGCTCTTCTTTTTAACTTTTTATTCATCAAAGAATCCTGAAAAAAATATCACAGGTTCCAAAAATTAAGCAGCTCAACAGTTTCCAGCACTGATAATAAATCAGCATATTAGAATGATTTCTGAAGGATCATGTGACACTTTAGACTGGAGTAATGGCTGATGGAAATTCAGCTTTGAATCACAGAAATAAATTATATTTTAAAGTATATTAAAACAGAAACCATTATGTTATATTGTAATAACATTTTGCAAGATTACTGTTTTTCTTCTGTATTTTTGATCAAATAAATGCAGGCTTGATGAGCAGAAGAGACTTCTTTCAAAAACATTACAAATAGTAATGTTTCCAAACTTTTGACCTGTACTGTATATACATATATATCTCATTCAGTCATTTGTAGCATTAGGACATGGCCTGTGTTGTTTGTGGCTCCAGTCAGGCAGCGTTTGATCATGTTGTTGATATATATATATATATATATATATATATATATATATATATATATATATCAACAACAACATGATCAAACACTACCTGACTGGAGCCACAAACAACACAGGCCATGTCCTAATGCTACAAATGACTGTATAAGCTCTACAGCGGCCACTTGCTTTATAATTATGAGTAAGAGATTCAGAAAAAAGCTGCTAGCGCTCACTCTCTCCCTCTGTTTTTAAAGAGAACATTACATAATTTTCTCTCTGAAATGAGCAGAGTCTAGTCTTTTCGCACAAACACATACTGACAGATCCGAGATGACAGCCAGGCTGTTCCCAGCTGTCTGCATCACTGTCACCATGACAACTCCCAGAGATAGAAAGAGAAAACCAGAGAGAAAGAGAAAGGCTAACAGTGAACACCTGATAAGCTAGACCAAAAACAGGATGCAAGGTCTCCATCATGCGCAAAAGGTTACATTAGCAGTCAAAAGAAGCTTTCGTTGAGCTCAGTGTAAACAAACACAATGAAGAACAGACTGTAACTACAGGAAAACCACCTGACATCCAACCTCAAAGTCGACCTTAGTCATATCTCATTATCACATACAAATTTGAGGAGGTTAATTTAGGATGAAAATATAAATATTTGCATTTGGTTTGAGATCACACAAACCTCTTTGCACATTTTTATGCTTAAACGCTAAAGAGTGTCATTTTAAGACGTCTAAATATTTTCTCTATCCCAGCTCAGAAACAATTACAATTAAACTTTTCAATTACATTAACCTTTTTCAAAAGGTGTACACACTGGCTCTGTGGCAACATCATTTAAAAAAAACAAACAAAAAAAAACAACGGCTGCTGCAAAAATGCAGTAAAAACCTGTTCATTGGTTAACGGCATATTATCTTGCCATATACAGTGAAAAATTGTAAATTGTCAATTTTTGTTATCAGAAATTTACAATGGTGTTTTGTGTCTGTATTTCATGTTAATTTGTGGATGTCTTAGTGTCGTTTTACCACTCTGATGGTGTTTCGTCTGTGTACATGATCCTGCATCATATAGGAGTATTGGCCATGCTTTATGGACATTACAATTTATCATGTGACATTGCCTACAGTGCTACATGCTTAAAAATAAAGTTTATTTATTGGCTTTGGTGGTTCCATGAAGAACCTTTAACATCCATGGAACCTTTCATTTGGACAAAAGGTTCTTTATAGTGGAAAAAGGTCCTTTTTCAGATTATTAAAATGTTTTTCATATTAGGGAAAAATTAGTCTTTTTAAAAACTGTTCAATGAAAGGTTCTTTGGGGAACCAAAAACCTTTTGGAAGCCTTAATTTTAAGAGTGTACCTGTACTGACAAGCACCATAATAATACATTTTAAGACAAAGGCAAATTTTGGTAGTTCAAGTAGATGGGTTTATTAACATTATATCACTTAAAACTGCAGTCCGTAACTTTTTTGTGTTCAAAATTTACAAAATTTATATAATAAGCGAGTACATTTTCCAAACAAGTCAAGTCACTATTATTTGTATAGCGCTTTTAACAATACAAATTGTGTCAAAGCAGCTTTACATCAGCTTGATATAAAGCCGGGTGGCTTTATATCAAGCTTTATACCAAACTGTGTTTTTGGCTGAATCACTACGGTACACCTATAATAAGTGTTTATATTCGGACTATTTAGACTGGTTTTGGTAGGTACCACTGCGGAGTTGCCCGGTACCTGCATGATTCGTCATAGACATAAACAGAGAGAAGTAGCTCCGGCCACAATGTTCTTCTGCAACACGCACAGTTCTGTTTATTAACCGCTAGAGCACCAAAAGTTACGGACTGCAGCTTTAATGAAACATATATGTGGTTAAAAGTTGTAAATTATACAAGCACCATGCCATCCTGTACTACTTGAAACATGGCAACCACTGCTGTCAGTTTTTTTTACTGTAAATTTAATGGGATATTTTTTAATGTACCAAAGCATTACTCTATTTGTCCCAACACAGCAACAGTGGCTCAACCAATGGTGTGAGTTTGGGGCGGGACTATCTGCTAGACCAACCAATAGAAGATGGTGGGAGTGTTCAAAATAACCCATTTGAAAAAATAACAATTTAGCAATTTCATTCAATAACACACCTGGGGTAGAAATGATGTACTTCGGCTTTAAGACAAAACACTAAACCAATCAAGATTATGAAGCATATACTTTATATAACAGAATTAAATAACAGTTCCACAATGAAAAGAAATACAAAACTGTATATTTTCATTTGTATACACATGTACATGTGTGTACGAGTGTGTGTGACTCAACTGTATCCTGGCAACATGAGAGAAAGAGGGAGGAGTGTAGTAGTCTGTCTCTTTCTCTCCGGTTCTCTCTAAGGGAGCGTCTGCTTTGAAATATGCATGAGCGTGAGTGCTCAGTTTCACTTTTCTCATTTCTGCGTATACTTGGAAAGCAGCTTCGCTCCCTGAAGAGTAAACCTCCAGCTCGGCACTGCAAGTGCTGCGTAACCTGCATCATTAGGGGTCAATACCACATGCAAAGACTCAAGACGACACAGCCCGTGGGACACTTATTACAGTTTGCTCTAAGAATAAAGAGGAGTTTGAAATGCTACTTAGCTTGATTCTGTTGTGGATGTCATAGCAGGTCAATAAAAGTTGAGATGGTCTTCGTAATTGGTGTGAAATACAAAGTATAGAGGACATTGAAAATCAGTAAAGTATAAGGGAAACTTCTGAAGAGGTTTTCCTTTTTTGCATTTGTTATCTAGTTGTTTGAACCAGTCTGTTTAAACAAGGAAGTTATAAACCTGATCCAGAGAGCTTGACTGTGAATGTGCTCTATTGTATGCTGCAAACGCAGTAGGTCATCCAGGTGCTCCATTAATATTTTGTGTTCCATGGGAAAATTTAAAAAAAAAAAAAACTTAAAATCAACTTTCTATTTTAATATATTTTAAAATGCAATTTATTCCTGTAATCACAAAGTCTTGAGTGTCACATGGTCTTTCAGAAATTATTCGAATAAGCTGATCTGAGAAACATTTCTTAGTCAATGTTCAAAACAGTTTTGCTGCTTAATATTTCTTTGGAAACTATTTTCAGGATTCTCAGATGAATAGAATGTTCTAAAGAGCAACATTTATTTACTGTAATACAAATACAAATATTTTGTAACATTTTAAATATCCTTACTGTCACTTTTGATCATTTAAAGGAAGCATTCACCCAAAAATGAAAATTGTCATTAATTACTCACCCTCATGTCGTTCCAAACCCGTAAGACCTTCGTTCATATTTGGAACACAAATTAAGATATTTTTAATGCAATCCGAGGTAGGGCTGTGCAATTAAATCGAATTTGATTATCATGCACATCTCGTCAGTAAAACCGGTTCAGTGATTGGCAGTAAATCGTCATCACCTGCTTTCAAATGGAGCGGGAATTACTACACAGAGACGTAGTTCACCAACAAGATAGGCAATATCACGTTCATAATCGCAGACGAATCGCCTTCGATTATGCACACGAAATTGCTTAGCTTGTCAGTGAACTATGGCTCCGTGTAGTAATACCTGCTCCACTTGAAAGCAGGTGATGGCGATTAACTACTAATCAAGAAACCGGCTTTACTGACTAGATGCGCATGATAATCGAATTCGATTAATTGCACAGCCCTAATCGGAGGGCTTTCTGACCCTCCATAGACACGTTCAAGGCCCAGAAAGGTACTAAGGACATTGTTAAAATAGTCCATAGTTTCATGTAAATTGTAATGTTATGAAGCTACGAGAATACTTTTTGTGTGCAAAGAAAACAAAAATAATGACTTTATTCAACAATTTCGTCTCTTCCGTGTCAGTCTGCGACATGTGTTCATGAGAGTATTTATGGGTCTTACAGGTTTGGAACAACATGAGGGTGAGTAATTAATGACAGAATTTTCATTTTTGGGTGAACTATCCCTTTAAATATAACTGACAAAGCATGCAAAGACTCCTGTCCATCACTAAAGAAAATTACTTCGCATTTTTGTTATTTTTTACAATAAAAATTGACAAATAGATTGGCAGAAATTCACTTAAAATAACAGTCTATGAGGCAATATGTATTTTTTTAACAATTTCTTCAACAATTTCTTCTGTTCCATGTCAGTCTTTGACCCATGTTCTACATCAGAACACTAGCTCCTGGTACTCTCGTGGTACTCTCATGAACGCGAAGAATAAATGAGTTACTTTTGTTTTCTTTGCGCACAAAAATGATTCTTGTAGCTTCATAAAACTACAGTTGAACCACTGATGTCACATGGACTATTTTAACAATGTCCTTACTACCTTTCTGAGCCTTGAACATGTCAGTCGCGTTGCTGTCTATGCAGTGTCAAAAGCGCTCGGATTTCTTCAAAAATACCTTCATTTGTGTTCTGAAGATGAACGAAAGTCTTACGGGTTTTGAAAGACATGAGGGTGAGTAACTAACAGAATTTTCATGTTTGGGTGAACTATCCCTTTAAATGCATCCTTGCTGAATAAAAGTATTCATTTTATACTGACCCCCAACTTTCAAATGACAGTTTATGCCGTCTTCTGAAGCTCAATTACAAGTAAAAGAAACCGATTTAGCTCAAAAACCTCAGTAAACCCTGATCCCGGACCACCTAAACAACCCTGTGTTGTAACAGCTGTAGATCTGGACAATATTCATCAAAACATCATGATAAAAATAGCATTTGTGAACACACGTACATCTACAATTATTCGATAATTACGACCAGAGAACACAGGGGCAAGGAGTCAATCCATGGTCCATTAATTTTCTGAGAAACAAACACTTCCAAAAGTATGTTCCAAAAACTTCCCCACCACATGCTGATCTGTTTGTGTGCATCTGTGTTTATTAGACTTGTGATGGCTTTGGATTCATCATCCACGATAATTATAACATATGACAAAGGTGTTAGAGTTGGTAAGTTTGAATAATTCCTGTGAATCAGTTAAGATGGTCCTTTGATTTATTCATTTCAAAATTTAGATTCAGCTTGTATTGGTTATTTTAAAAAAAAAGGGTTAAATAATGTTTTTTGTACTGTTGTAAAACTGCAAGCTGCGACGTTACTAAAATGGTGCCGGTAAAACCTATTGTACTTTGTTTCTGATTCAGGTTGAAGTTCGCTAAAATGAGGAAGAGGCCCAAGAGGAAGGAAATGAGTTAAGAAACAACAAATGTCCATTTTGTAACAGAACGTACACATTATGTTTCATATTATACGAATATTACAAGATGACCACTACAGGGCTACATAAAAAATATCTTTAACATAAATAGTTTAAAGCTCCTAGTCAAACATAACAAAAATATGAAGTAATATAGTTTCTTCATTAACACTGTTTTTGTTGTGTCCAATGTGTAAAAGCTTGTTGATCTGGTCTAAGCAGAAGTGAAATAGTAAGACAAGGACTAAGCTCATTCTGTGCAGATCACCAATGACAGATAATCCTGTCAGTGCAAAAGTTCATTTTGAGAGGTTTGACGCCACTATGCTTATCCTACAAAGTCCATGCCAAATTAAAGTGCAAATGGTTCTTACCATAACCTGCAGTTCACATGGAGACTATATAAAGAACTGTTCAAACGTTTGGGGTCAGGTTTTTTTTTTTTTTTTAGGAAATGAATACCTGTATTCATCTAGGATGCATTAAATTAATCAAAAATGACAGTAAATACATTTATAATGTTACAAAAAAAACATGTACCACGGTTTCCACAAATATATTGAGCAGCACAACTGTTTTCAACACTGATAATGATAAGAAATGAAGGATCATGCAGGGCTCCAGACTGCGACTAAAACGGTCGCATTTGCGACCAAAAATATTAATTTGCGACTTATGTTTTTGCTGAGGTCGCCACTGGCGACTATATACTTACATGTTATGACTTAAAAATTTGCATGTAATGCCTTTTTTCCTGATGGTATTGTGATCATATCTTTTGTTATGTTCACGTATTAAACTGACATGATGCGCATCAAAGTTTTAGTGGAAAAAAAAAAAAAAAGAGTTTCAAACAGTTCTCATCTCTGCCGCACAGCAGCATTGACGCATACCTGCTAAACGCAGCTCAGTTGTGCAGCGCGAGAGAGATCGAAATGACGGAGACGTGCAGTAAAAGTAAAAGTGCAGAAAAGCACCGTACGAACTACAACAGGTAAAGCTGTCAGCTGTGTGGATATTGGCAATATCGTTAACAATTCTCGTTTATAAGCATTATTAATATGGCTTCTTGTTATCAAGATCTTAGTCTATAGGCCTATGCTGTGTTCTGTTAATGCGTGAACTTCATATTATTTGAAGCGCAATTGCCGTCCAGTAATCACAAAAATCTTTGTGCTTTGTTACTTTTTAATAAAGTATAAGCTATGAAATTACGCCAAATTCATAACGAAATTCAGACAATAAATACGGTTTTGGCGCTCTTTAATGCGGCAGGAGCAATCGCTATAGCGCATCAGTTCAAGCGGCAAGTGAACCCATTATATCTTTCTCTTTGCTACTATAGTACATAATGAACATGAATTAACATCAAAAGGTAGGCTATTTTATAAGAGAGCCTACAGTAGCTACAACTTACTGAAATGTCTCATGTAAAAGCTCACTCAGTGTTTCAAACTGCGGAAAATGTGTAAATCTTGTAAACATTGCCACGTAATAATACATTTACCTCAGAATAACCATTCGGTGTCCATAAGCTCATCAGTCATCTAGAAAAATAACTATAAAGAGGAGCATTTTGCTATATTTATGCACTATTGCATATTAATATTTTTACTTAACCTGTTGTCTACATGATTCAACTCCTCCTATAAAAGTGCATGTTTCTAATTAAGAAAAACGGACTGAATGTGTGAAAGACATGACAACATTTATAGGATGCATTGAGGAGGAGCCCAAACTACACTCAGATACTGTGTAATGAACAATTCTTTGTGACCATATTTCAAGTTGGAAAAGACATTTAGTTCCCACTTTAACCTTAGTTCCCAGGTCATCTACAAGATGGTTTAAAATGCTGATAAATCAAGAAAAGATGAGACATAAATACATGACAGTATGACTGAAATGTTAAAATGCAAAAAAAATAATAATAAAATGCGTTTATTCTGTTGCACCTAAAAAAAATAATTTGGCGCCTAAGTTTTTTCTTATAGGAGCCAATGGCTCCTTACTTGATTTTTTTGTCTGGAGCCCTGTCATGTGATACTGAAGACTGGTGTAATGGCTGCTGAAAATTCAGCTTTGCCACCACAAGAATAAGATTATCTAAAATATATTCAAATATAGTTATTTTAAATTGAAATAATATTCCACATAGTGCTGGGCTGCTTCACCAAAAATCTGTTTCACAGCATGTAACAGTTGCAGAACCACAGCATTTTAATCATGATCCAAACAAACATGCTACATTATAGCATGAGCAATTTTTAATGTATGGTAAATTAGATTGTGTAAGTTCAAAATTTAAAGCATGAGAATGCAAATTCACTCTCTGACAGCAGGTGGCGCTTATGGAACAGCAGCAATAGAACGTTTCCTTGGTTACTGCTGTACAGTAATATGCATTATGGAGGTAAGACAAAAAGAAAATACCATCTAAACTTAGATAAAACGTGTGACGGCATCCCAGCAAGAGTGTTATAACGAGGCTTTTGTCCAATGACACAAGACAGGTTTCCAACACTGGGATTATGACAGCAGTACTGTGTGCGTACAGACGGGACATGGATTAGCATGTGGTGCGTTTAGGGTTTCATGCAAATGCCAGAGACATGAAAATGTGTTTAGAAAGAGTACATATGCCTGCATGTTCAACTGTTCACTACTTAAAAACCTCAATTTCACGATGAATTCATTGTGTTACTTGCGGTTTCTTTGTAATTATGTGAAGTTCACAACAAATTTCAAAGTGAAAATTGTTTCAATGTAAATCCTACACCAAAAAAGTTCCTTTAATGCAAATGTGCTAGCGTCTGAATGAAAGATCATGGTTGTGTTCGACACAATCTGGTCATTCATCCGATGACTCCTGATGAGTGTTTGGCCCTGGTCAACTCCACAGACAATGAGGGCAAGAAAGTGTTCGTGTGCCTCGAACATGTGTATGTTGTGTCTGTGCACCAGTTTCTGTGTGACTCAAGGCCAAAGCAGTGGGAAACCTTGCCATGGAGGAGCTGCATAAGCGTGTGTGTGTCTGATGACACTCATCTATATTTAACTGGCTCTCTCATACGATATGAAAGAAAGGCAGAGGCAGAGACTGACTTCCAGGCATCTTCCTAATCAATAATGAAGCGGTTTGCAGTTTGTCTTCAAACAAACACACACACAAGCCCGATAAGATGCTCCACATATTATTTGCCTTTCTATTCTCTTCAAAGATCGATTATTAAACTTCACTTATGGGTAAAATATTCTCTTTTGGAAAATAGAGAGCATAGTCTGACTAGCAACAGTCTGAACAAACAGTACTTCTAACCAGGTCTTGGAACAAGTAGTATCTTCTTCAGCCTTTGTTCCATGTCTATACAACGAGAAAAAAAATTCCCCACGTCACTTGACCTTATAGAAGATTTTGAAAGAATGGACACTCAGAACAGATGATGTGTCACCGGTACTCAAAGATCTAACATGAAAGAAGATGGTCACATGAGATGCTTCACAGAGATGGTGAGAAGATGATCAAGTGGGCCATGAATCACTTGTTTTCCTAGAACAAGCTTTATAGTAGACGTCACTGTTTCTGGATCAGTCTTTGCATCTGAAGCGCTAAGATGATCGGTGACCAACGTGATGATGTCTGAATTCATCATACTGGAACTGGTGGAACATAGTGGACTTAGTACGCGCTCCATCTCTCATTCTTTCTCCACTTCTCTCTCTCTAACATCCAAACATCATCAGAAATCTGACAGCCACTGGGTACTTTCTCACAAATTTCACAGACACGTATTAACACTTCTGCCTGCCTTCTCATCCAGATGTGAATTTACATGATGTGTAAGGACACTCGCATAACATGCAACTACAACAGTGCTAAGATCGGGCTTCGACTGCCAGTACACACACAAAGCATGAAAATCCTATAGCAGCTGCTTGTCAGTGCACTGCACAAAAGTCACAATATCGGGAAGTAACAGCATTACATCTAATATTAGTGCTGAACAAACACCAGGGTGTTGCGAATGTAAAAAATGACTTGTGTGCACTGGTGCGAGAGACTTTTGACACCTGATCAAAACTCATGAACTTGAACAAATTCCCACCAGAAAACCCTGTAATGCATCTAATCTTTTAGAGAAAATTATGTTCACAAATTCGAGCTTCTGAACTACTGATCTGTTGAGCATTACATAATGTTTTTAATGATATTATATAAGAATGAACATCAGCAACTTATTTTATTATGTTTATTAGATACTCATAAGGTGACGATGAATCAGTGCTGTTGTTGTTTGACAAAATAAAATAATAAAAAAATAAAGTCTTGTCATATATTACGTGTATCTTAATTTTCTGATTTTTTAATAATTCATAATTCAGTATTGCAATGCTTATGCATGATGCATTTTGACAGAAAAAGCAAACTTTTGAACTTTGTTTCAACACAAATGCATTGGTAGAATCAGTGGCAGAGCTTGTCTATTTGTTATCTAAGTGCAAATGACAAAGCCTGGGTTAAGTGCAAGCTCTACAAATTGGATAAAGCCAAACTCAAACAGCTTCAAAGAGAAAATCGATGCAAAATGGCCAGAATTGTTAATGGCATATTTACTTATTTATTTATTTAGCCACAGCTTTTCTTTCCAAATAATATCACTATATTTGAGAGCCTAGACTGCTTAGCAGGCCATGAGTGTGTGACACCTATTGAGCCCTGAATACACAATATCAGGAGCAGAAAAAAAAAAACAAGCGCTCATAAACAAACATGAATGCAGAAAAGTTTCAGATGTTCATTATAAAATGGCCAGCATCAACAAAAAAAAAAAAACACCTGCATACTTCTTGCAAAACTTATTGATTGTGATGTGATGCATAATGATGCCTACTTTCTTGAAAAGTTATCAAAACTTTGCGCCTAGAGAGTTTTGACTCTTCTCCATAAAGATACATATATTCCAGCTCTCGGCTGTGGTACTGTACAACTATCACGCAAACCACAACAAGGCATGAAATCACCTGGCATAAGAGTGAAGCATGAGTAATTCACTGGATCACTTCACAGTCCACACAAGTTTAAAAGGTGACAGTATGCCTGAAAACAGTAGGAATTATGAAACAACATCTCAGTTAATACTGAAAATTCACTACTGTCCAGCAACTTGATTATTCCATAGGACGACCAGAGCACAAATAGGTCTAGTGCTTTGTTTCGGTTCTCTCTGAGAAAGCAGTGGGTTTCCTGACGCTGAGCACTTGCATGTGGACATATTGCATGTGTGTTTGTGTGTGAATGCACAGCAATGGATCCAATAAGCCTCAATATTAAAAATGCCCAAAGACAGCCAAGCAAGATATCATCTTCTCTGAAATGTTTTGCAGTGTGTGTGTGTAAATGGCGACGAGAAATCACTCTCACAGCAATATTGATTTAACTGCATGGACTATGTGCTGCAGTGTTGACATACACCTTGTCCTACATTCCAGTGGAACATGTGTACATGCATACCAGCATGAAAGTGTGTGCTGCAACGATAACACAACAGAGAGCATGAAGTGTGATTAAGGGAGGTCATTGTGCCAATAACAGCAGCAGTACAACATTGCAGTTGGCAAGAAAATACTCAGCGTTGTTGTTGTTGTTAACTAAATCAAAAACGTTTTCGTTCATTTAGGTGAAGTTAAAATAAATTATAAGTATTACATGAAAAACAAAAATTTGAAAGTTTACTAAAATTACTAAAACAAGAATTTTTTTAAAGAATATTGCTATTTAGCTTGTGACAAAAAAGTGACAAAAGCACTAAACAATCACTAAAACTAAATTAAAAAACTACAAATATAAAAAAAGTATAAAGTTAATTTAAAATATTAATAAAAAATACTACCTAAATAATTGTAAAATAACACTGAAAACACTATACAGATGGAACTGAAAAGTATTCAGAAGAGTAAAACTGTAAATTGTGTAATTTAAGACCTTAAGGCTGTACATATTTTCTCCTCCCTATTCGGACAGACAAAAGGTGTGTGGATTCCAGTAATCGACTCCAGTAACATTACTTCCCTATCTAGTGTTCTTGGGTTAGTTTCTGTTTGCCACTTATTGAACAAATAGCAGGTACAGATCGCTAGTTAGTAATTCCAAACATCTTGGTATGGGGCTGCCAAGCTTCGAAAAGGACCAAAAAAAAAAAAAGTGGTCCATACAACTTGTGCACTACATTCCAAATGCTCTGATATAAGCTTTGTGAGAAAGAGATTGAATTTCACTCCTATTACCCAAGAAGTTACCCAAGTAGTTGGTCTCCACTTACTTTTTTTTTTTTTTCATACTATGGAAGTCAATGGGGATCAGAAACTGTTTTGTTACCAACATTCTTCAAAATATCTTCTTTTGTGTTCAACAGAAGAAAGAAACTCAGGTTTGAAACTACTTGAGGGTGAGTAAATGATGACAGAATTGACATTTTTGAGTGAACTATCCCTAAGGCAGATAATTCATATATAAAAAAAACTGTGTAAAAGGTAATAGCTTACAAACGAATCGCTAACAGAAACTAGAACTACAGTTTTCAGGTATCCTAGGTTCTGGACAAACAACCCCTGCAGGAAAATAAATTATTTTTATAAACGACTGCAGCTTTTCTGAGCGCTGAAATGCTTACACGCAGATACGCACAGTGAGACGCATCGCACACATTTATACCTGCGCTACCAGTCTTGTAGGCCTCCTAGCAAACACATAGAGAAGACAAGAAAGTTACACAGTGGTAATATGCTCTTGGAGTGTCTGACGTCACAAACCTCGTGTAACCCTGCCAACTCAGGAGTTAAATTTAGATCTTGGGCACTGGTCCCAGACACTGCAAAACAATGTGATACCGCAAGCACTGCTTTAGCTGGAGAATACACACACGGCTGCTGGACGTGACTTTAGGACTGATAAAGTGTGCATTGAACACACTAGGAGAAAACTATTGTGAACTTTAAGAACTTCATCTTGGTTCAGAGGTGAGTTTGTGCTGAAAACTAAACTTTCAGAGAAAGACATGAAGTCTCAAAAGTCCATAAGCCAACATGAAGCGAATCATCCTGTAGTTTTCCAACTTCTGGTGCTGCTTTCTGTTTTTATACAACATACAAAGGCCTTGTTCATACGTGGTATTACAATCAATTTCAGATGATGCATTACAAACGGGACAGCACAAAATATGGGTTTCAAAATACCGGTTCAAATTAACTTGGACCCTACAGTAACATACAGTGTTGTTATTATTAACTAAAACTGTTAAAATTGTTTTCATGATTTGTAATAAAGCTAAAATAGAATCAAATATAAATATTAGATGAAAAACTGTAACTTACAAAACTTCACAAATTTTACGGATAAAAAAAAAGTTTGTTCAAAAACTAAAATCACTAAGACTGAAATATAAACAAAGCTAAATAGAGAAAAAAATTAATAAATTATATATATATAAAATTCCCAAAAATCAAAATATTAAAAATATGAATATATAAATAACACTAAAATAACACTAACAGGCTGATGTAGTGAAGATACATTAAGAGACCCTCACTTTGACAAATCTAACCAAACAGTGGTTGAATGTGGTGCACATTAGTGCCAGGTGAACTGCCTACTTGTGACTTGATCACCCAAAACAAATCTTAAAGGGTAAAGGAGGCATAAAAGAGATACTACTGGAACCTCAGGTCTGAAGACTGCAAGGTTGCACCTTCCTTTATCTCTTGGGGTTAAGATAAAATGTCATCACCTTACACTGGTTTCAAACTGTACTGGCATGACACACTCGACTCACAAAGACTTGCCCACAAACATACACATGAACACATTTTTTTCTTGAGAACTGCTGACATAAACAAACAAAACCACAATTTTAACGTACTAGGCCTGAAAAGTCTAACTACCCATTCCATAATGCCTGTAAAAAATATGAAATTAAAAATGTACAGGTGTTAGCCACTGAAGAGTGTAAATCAAGATAACAATATTCATCTGTATAAATTAGGCATCATTTAAAAACCATTAACATTAAAGGCTTGTTATTTATCCAGTTAAGCCTGCTGTGGAATACTGGCTTTACCTAGAAAGCATGCATGCGCGCGCAGCAATTTCCTCACACGAATGCTGTCTACATAGGCAGCTCGCTAGGTTTTGACACGCAGCCATTGTGTGGGGTCTGAACCCACACGCACGCATAAGACCCTAACTCGACTTGATACAGCCACCTAGCTGCAGCACGGTGCTTATGTGGAGAAAAGACAGAGAAGCAGTAAGCCTGTGGTCTCTTTAAATCACAATGACTCCGATGTGAGGCATTTGCTGCCTATATACCGCCTTACAGTAATGTCCACACCGCACAGAGGGAGGTCGACGACACCGGCCATTAACGCCTCGAGAACTACCTATGTCACCCTCAGAAAACAAAGCCACTTAGCATTTCAAAGAAGATTGACACAAAAGGCACCGACACGATGCTCCTCCGCAATAGGTCGAGACTCAATTGACTGATTTTAACACTGTAACTTTTCTGCGGAGGCGTCGGAACCGAGAGTCTGGAGATAGTAACAAACTGATAGGCGACACTTGCAGGATGAGCGCTTATTTGTTTCCTCGCCATCGCCATTCTTTATTTCTGATAAAATGATATCCACAGAATCCCCCTAAAGAGTTGCATTGAGAGTTAAACGCGTGTTCGACTGCTTCGAGAATAAAATAACAAAAACAGGCTACTGTAGCAGCATCAATTCAAACAGCGCGCCTAAAAAGAAACTGAAACTAGTAGAGTACACTACTTTGATCATTCAAACCAGTGCAAATCTAGCAGTAAAAAACGAAACCGCACAATCGCGTACTTATTTTGATTTCCAACTCCCATGATGTTATCGAAACATGCAACACGCCTGAACTACAAGTAGTAAGTAGGAGGAGATCGAGTGACATCATCAACTACTACATAACTTTAAACAGACTGTACTACTGCAAAGTAGCTAAACGCCTCCAAAGTTACTCCAAGCTCTAACGCACTTCCACACGACTACGAATAGTCCGCAAATCCTGTTGAAGTATGCTCATATGTGCTATTATAAGTGCACCAATTCAGAGTTTTCCCGTGTAAAATAAAAAACACAGACGCCGAGCGAAAGTTAGCACTGCAACCCAAACAAACGGCGCAGTGTTGGTTCCAAACACCGGAGAGGAGACGCGCGTAAAAGAGCAGTCACGCACGCTAATGTTATAACGGAGCGCGGAACTCACCGCGATCAGAGTGCTGCTCCTCTGCTCGGCGCTCGCGGTCGAGTCGGGCTCTTGTTGCTTGCTCTGCTGCTTGCTGTTGCCGGATTTCTTGGCCCGCTGCTCTAAACTCCGCTGGTACAGACTCAGCGTCTCCCGGCGGTCCAGCTCCAGCTGCTCGGCGTGCGCTTGATGGTATCGGCTCTCGCAGTTGACGTGGTGCCGCCGGCAGCCCTCGATCCGTTGCCGCAGCCGCTCCACCACCGTGCTGTGCTTCGGTATGCCCACGTTACCGCCGCCGCCGGTGCTGCTGCCGGTTGCATTAATGGCAGAGTTTAAGTTGACGTTACTGTTATTAATGCAAATGCCGCCGCCGGTCGGTACGGCTGCGGGGCTGGCAAAATCCCCCATCATCTGTGATTCGGGAAGAACTTTGTCAAGCCCCCCTGACTCTCTCTCTCTCCCCTCTCCAAAGCGGGGCAGAAGTCCGCTTCGCCAGGGAGGCAGATACAGTGAAATAGTGGAGAAAGAAGCGTTTAAATGAGAGTAAATCCCTCCTCCGGGAGGATCGCCGTGTCAACCATTCAATAGACAACAGTGCGGGACCGGGTCTGTTACTCTCTCGCCTCTACTGGAGCTCCATCAAACATCCGGATGTTACTCGCAACCATCACGCGTAAGCGCCGCTGCTGCGCGCCCGTCGTTTTATTGTGTTGTCCTTTTGAAAAAAGTTTTGCCGTCTGCTGCGAACAGGCTCCGGAGTTGTTTCGTGAACTTGCATTTCATTAGTTTGGCCGGCGAAACCCTCCCCGAGTGCGAACAAGGTGTGCAGTTTCTTAAAGTCCCGACGGCTGGAGAGGAAATCCTACAGTCGCCAGTGTGTACGGCAGCTGCCACCATCACAATAACCGAGCGCTCCCCTCCTCCATGCTAGCGGAGTGATATCAGGACAACAGCCGAGCGAAGAGCAGCCACCAGCCTGCGAGCAGCACGCCAGCTCCGCGCAAAACACGGTGCGGAATATAGTGCGCCGGACGCGGACTCAATATTGACTTCAGAGGCGGTGAATGATAGAGCGGTGTAATGCTTTACCGGCGGGTCGGGGTACTGCATCTGATACTCACGAGTTTATGAGAGTACAAATCTCTATCTATCTATCTATCTATCTATCGGACTCCCCTCTCCAAAGGTATCGGACTGAGGTTATACGGGGAAACATATTTTTACACAATAAACACGTACAAAAATACAATACAAAAATAAAATAATATATATATTAAAAAATGTATTAAAAAATAATAATAGAAAAATAGGGAGTGAGGGAAAATGCCCCCCCCCCCCCCTTAAGGACTGTGTAATTATTTTTCTGTGAAACAAAAGTTAAATGTGTTCAAAAAAGTTATCATAGTTTTAGTGACAATGACATAAATTATAAACAAAGTATGAAAAATGTCCAGAGTTTTCACGTTATTAGATTTTTAACAAATATTTAATTTGTACCATGGGGGCGTTTTGTCCCACCTATGGGGCAAAACGCCCCCAAGGGTGGGGTAAATTGTCCCCCAGTCTGACAAAGCAATTTGCTTTAAACATTTACAGCAAAATCAGAGTACAGGCAGTTTTAGTTTAAAATAAAAAAAAAAGGAATATAATCAATAATGATGAATTACAAAATTGAAACATTTTGTTAGCTGATGCTAACTGGCTAGCTAACTAGCTACCTGATGCTAACTTGAGGTAATTTTTAAATAGAAAATCCAAATATTTTTATTCAACCAACTAGTTAGAATACATTTGATGGAAAAACAAAGGATTTGATGTTCAGAACAGAATAACTACAGTAATTG
>JAFVLL020023667.1:0-12075 GCA_021397915.2 Tor tambroides
AAAACTGGCCCCAAGCATCTTGTTGTCACAAGAGACACGTCCAAGACAAGCAAGGTGTCATATGCAAGGGGCACACAGCCCCGGGCTCCTGGACAGGACCTACGCTGTGCTGGCATATCAATTGCCTTAAGTTGCTACAGTATTGCTGACCCTGCTGAGGTTTCAACCATTGATCCAGGGCAAGCACGTGTTGGTACTGATGGACAACACAGTGATGGTTGCGTATATACAAATATATACACAGGTCCTGCTGGATGTGTCATATTGGCCCATCCAGACTTGATAATCTGAGCTCGTGCTCAGTGATGGGGCCCAATTTGACACCCGTGCCCAATACTCTGGAAGCTCCACATCTGGCCCCTGGTCACTTTCACTCAGGCAAGAGCGCTCTTCAGGTAAATGCCATTTATAAATGCTCTCAGTATGATACAATATTTGCACAGTATATGTATACACGGGGTTTTCGTACGCGTTTAGCCAATCAGCGTACACTTATGTCACGGATAGTTCCTAGAACTGTTTTAAACCCTACTCTGAAGTAGGAGCTAATTTAGTTCCTCCAAACGCAGTTCCTGGAACTAAAACCGTTCCTAGTTCCCGCGGTGCGAACACGCCAAAAAGTGGGTAGTTCCACAATTAGTTCGGGTACTATGGAAAGGTTCCTGCGGTGCGAAAGGCCCTAAAGTGATGGATGTTTGCTTTGAAGTTTGCTAACTGCGCAAACGAGTCAGTGCTTTCACTCCTGCAAGAGAAGTTAGAGGGACAGCTGTCCCCCTGCACCTTGAAGATTAAGTTACTATCATTACTTACATACCCTGAAAGTTACCTCCATTTTTGGAACCGAATGCTGAATTTATCTGCTTAGTTACCCTTAAACATACCTGGGTATATCACAAAACCTGCTTTCTGGAATACTCCCCAGATCACAACCTATGCCATGCTACGATTGTCTACATGTCCTCTTGTGTTCCACACGGACCTCACAAAGACTGAACTGCTCCCACTGCAAATCAGAAATAAAATCTATCTCCACTGCGTCAGTACATCAGAAACAAGTCTTCAAGACACTTGTTGTTAGGGTTAGGGTTAAGTTTGACTTTAAGTTGACTGTTTAAAATGCTTAGCTGCCTCCCAAAAAAAAAAAAAAATCCTGTTACCACTGAAATGGTTTTTTGTTCCTTGCCACAATTGCCTCTGACTTGCTTACTGGGGATAAAATCATTATGTGTTCACTTTCTAGCAACTCCTTGTTTAAAATACTTAGAGGTGGGTGATATGACCAATACCTTTTCCACAATATAATACATAAGTCATAGTGGTTATAAAAGCCTTTCTCATGATATAGAAAGACAGAACATCTTTTGGCATGGACACCTAAATCATTTCAAAGTTTTAGCTTGGGCACCAGACACAGAAGTGGAGTAATCTTAATTTGTGAATAGCTAAGAAATAAATTAAATAATACAAAAAACAACTGCACACTGTTATTCTCCCTTTATTTAAAAAAAAAAAAAAAAAAGTTAAAGAGGCCAAAGACCTTAGTCAGGCACATACCATGTATGAGTACCATTATGAGTCAGCAGAACAGTAAAAAATACAATAAATATTAAATAATAAACTGAATGGTAGTAAATACCACAAGTAAAGTGGTTCACTTTGTGGCTTTGTTAATAATATTAATAACCTGTGAAAATGCCATTTAGTAATAGTTTACTACTGTAATAGCAGAATTTTTAATAATTTTATGAATTTTTAAAAACTGGTAATATCTCGTGTCTGCTTATATTCACCGCTAGATGTCGCTGTAGAAGAGGATATTTAAGGCTAAGCTATGGCCTGTACTTTCCTAATTTTAAACCTTTCTTAAATTTTACAGAAAGGATCTTTTTTTTTTTTTTGCTACTCATATTAAAATACATTTGAATACAGTATGGTTACCATTTTAAATTCTTGTGTAGGCCAAATTTCAGGGCCAATGCTATACTCTTCTGCCGCAGTTGCTTTTAGCCTTTTTTTTGTTAACAATTGTTTTTATTGGGTTTTATTTTGTGGAACAATACTACAACACAAAAAGCAGCTGTACGAATCCAAAACCCACCCCTTGGTAGACTCAAAAAAATATATAAAAATAAATAATAATAAATAATAATAATAAACACATTAATTAATATTAATAGATAAACAAATAACAATAAAATATTTTTTTACAAAGATTTTAGAAAAGAAGACACAACATTAAAAGCTGAATGCCAAGAATTTACAGTTTTCACGTTAGAGCCATGTATACGAGAAGTAGACAGTTCCAACGAGATAATGTCCAACAAACACACAGTCCAGGTTCGTCTGTCCATTGTGTGAGGAGGATTCCAACGGTTGACCAGCAATTTTTTTGCTGCTGTGAGAGCAGCTAACAGCAAAGATCTTTGTTGGACGGACAAGGTGAAGTCCCAAAAGTCATTCATGAAAAAGTGGTGCGGAGTCAAACATATCTCAGTACCCAACAAATATGATAGATCCTGTGAGAGCTGGGTCCAAAAAGGTGAGAGAGAGGGGCACTCCCAAAAAATGCAAAAACGCACCTAAAACTCCTTGGGAACAGAGATTACACTTAGGAGAGGATGACAGATTCATATAAAAACGTTTCATTGGAGTCAAGTAAACCCTATGCAGCAATTTCCAATGAATCATTTGGTGATTAGGGATTTTAGAAGACAATTTAAACATACCCCATACCTGATCCAAAAATAAAACATGCACATCCTCTTTAAGATCCTTAACCAGTTGTAATAGATAAAGGTTTGTATGAATGCTCAAGAAGAAAGAGATATATGACTGAAGCAGAGGAGGGAGATTCCTCAGAGGGAAGAATTAGTTTGCCCAAAGGGTGAATAGGCAGTTGAGAGTTCCACCCTATATGCTCGTAGGGCCGATCTAACACACAAATACATAAAAAAGGAGGTGCCTGGCAAATTATATTGAGTTTTGAGATTCTGGAAGGATTTTAAACCACTGTCATAATAGATAGAGTGTTTACTTTATTATGAGTCCATTGAGGACAATGAAATAGAGTACTGCCTGACAAAAGATTATTATTGTGGAAAATAGGCGAATGCCTATGCCATATTGTAACTAGTTGTGAACGTCTTTCAACATCTCTCCATGTGGAGAGGAGGTGGGTTACAATGGGACCAAATCGAGATTTACACTGCCTAAGTAGAACCCCTGAAAAAACAAGATGCTTCAATTTATAAGGATAAACAATAGATTCCTCAATTGCTCTCCAAGACACAGAAGCATCAGGATCAAACCAAACTGATAAAGGGCGGAGGGAAAAGGCATGAACATACAGTCTAAAATTAGGGAAAGAAAGACCTCCATGTAATCTACATCGTTATGGAAGAACAGTCAGACACAATACGAGGACGTTTCCCATTCCATATATACCGTGAAACACATGCATCTAGTTTATTCCAGTAGCCAACCGGTGGAGCCAGAGGAATCATGGAAGAAAAGAAATTAATACGTGGGAGAACATTCATTTTAATCACCGATATACGGGCCTGAAAAGAAGTAGGAAGACGAGACCAATTTTCCAAATCTGATGATACTTTGGCTAGAATACCATTATAGTTTTTTGAGACTATTTCCTGCAGGGAAGGAAAAACATCTATCCCCAAGTACTTAAAGTTTTGAACCAATGGAAGATATATAGAAAGGGACATGAGTTGCTTTTAGCCTTTAAGATCTTTTATGTTGCATCTAGAAATAGAATGAACTCTCTGCATTGTATATAAATTTAGGTAAGAAATAGACTTAGATTTAAGGTATAGTATTATTCAACTATTTTATGGAAACAAAAACAAAATAAAAGTATAAAGCATTTTATTCCCAGTTATGTCCCGACAGTTACTATTTCTAACTCTGTAAAGTGATAGATTATATCTATAACTTACTATTATTTTAATTCTGTGTCACTGGAAAGACTCTGATGGGTATGATATGAATTGCACAGGGCAATGGGCAGCCTGCATGGGCATAAATTCCACAGTACACAATACACACACAATGTCTCAAGAGCAATTTTTGAAATGGAGTGGGGGACACAAATAATACAGCCAAAACTGTACTTGTAAGGACAGGTACGTGTACACAGCATGTGTACATAGCATGGAGATTGTGTTTCAATATGAGTTAGGTTAATAGATTCACCACACGGTCATATTATAATTATTCAATTATCTTGCATCCTCCACATAGTATTTTGGGTTTCGTCTTTAAAGTGACTGTGTTTGCTCTTTGTAGATATTTTTGTGTTCACAGGATGGGTTTCCCTTGTAACTATTAACTGCTGACATATGAAAAATGTCAAGTACTTTTCCACTAAGATATATGCTATTTCCATTCAAAGTAATCCCAAATAACTCAATATTTGCCAATGTTTAATCCCAAGCAATAAACTTCTCCCAGTTCAGCAGCTGCTACTGGCCTTGATGCTCCTTTGAAATCAGAGGTATGGACTGACACGAGGCCTAGTACGAGGAATCAGTTCCCGTTCACACACCAATTAAGTGGTAGGGAAAACAGACACTTGCAGCACTGATCACCTTGTTTCCATACACACTCACAGAAGCAATCCTAAAAGCTGACACAATGTAAATGTTCATTGCCGAATGCTGTTGAGAGATGCACAGAGTCAGGTAATTCCATTATAATTTTAAAATGATGTTTTAGAATTAGCAACGGAGGCTTGAGATGGGGTGTAAGAAGTTCTTTTAAGGACAAAAACCTGACAAATGTCTTGAAATACAACATCTAAACAATGTCTTTTGGTGTGGTAACCATAGTATAAGTAGAGTTATTGACCAATCATTGAATAATTGATGGGCCATTGAATTGTTAGAAAAATAATGCACACCCAAGGTGTAACAGCTACTCCGCTTCGTGGCAGAGTGGTTCTTAACCTTGGTCCTGATTCAGGTAATCAGCTCATTAGACTTCAAAAGCTGAAATGACTATGACAGACAAAAGAGACATTCCAGACTTGCAGAGATGGGGGCGCTCCAGGAACAGGGTTGAGAACCACTGCTCTAAGATATTTAAATCAGGTTGTTATCAGTCTTGGTTATGGCTAGAGTTCCCAACTTCCCCAACTTAGAGAAAGGCAGGGAATTATGTAACAACATTTTTATTAGGACCAAACCAAAGAGAAAAGAAGAGACGTCATGTAAAATTGGTCTGTCTAAAGGTGAGGTTCAAGGTGAGGCTGTCAATGAACTGCCCCTCCGTGGAAATCTAATATTGAAGATGTTCCATTAGAACTTTTTCTGAGACTGTTTGTCTAACAAAAGACAGCAGAGGCGTAACTGACAGCATGTACCCTCACAATCTCATAATCTCTCAAATAAAGTTATTGAAATTGTAGCAAACATTGTGTTACAGAAAATCAAAAAACAGATATGATTATGTATTGAAGACAAAGCAACAATAGGGCAGGTGCAACATTTTTCAACACAACATTTTAACACAAATGAAGAAAAATCAAGATTTATCATTAGAATTTTATCTGAGATGGAAATTAAACTTTTAAAACCCGAGCTGGAAATAAGGAAGAAAAAAAAATGGGGAAAAGAAGCACATTTTAAAAGGAAAGGCAACATGACTGAGAGTATATTTACAAGTCAGCTTACAAAATACAAGATCATCAAGAAGCATCATCTGAACTCATTAATGTTAATCAAACCTTCCAGCACAACTCCTGAATTTGACTATGACTTCCACATATGAATTTTATATCACTTTTCAGTATCGGGCCAAATGTTTTAATGTTTCATAATAGTGATGCTTTGCCTTTGGCAAGCACCACTAATAATAATAAGCTTAAGTAGAAGATCAGTAGGTTGGCTTTCTCAAGCCAACCTAATAATTCGGTTTCAAATTTGGTGTCATTTCTTGCATGGTAGAATACATTCTCCAATCCCAGTTTAATATGCAGAGACAACTATAAGTAAACCATCAGTAGGTTGATTTCTGTGAGAAGTGTAATCATTTCTAACAAATTTCAATCCATAATCGTAGTTTCCATAGTACCATTTTAAAATACACATATTACACATTTTTTTAATTTCATGTGGTCAGTTTCTTTTATATATCACTTGACATTTCATATTTGCAACATATAAGCATTAAAATCATAACATAACTCCATGAACTTGCAATGGCACACACTCTATAAAGGTCACAACTTTCACAATTGTTTTACGGAGATTTTGTCTACCGAAAGATTTTTGTACCGAAATGTTTTATCGGCTGAACAATTGGCATGTTGCTAAACAACAGTACAATTCACTGACCACACTGTACTTCACAGCCTCTTTTGACAAAAATGAAATATGGCACTCCTCTTTAGACACTGATTATTGTGCTTTACCAGCAGAGACAATGAGAGAATCAGTGCTTGTACAGCCAAAGAGGCAGAAAAGGTCTGACGTCAGAAAGACCAACAAGATAAGAAACATGCACAAGGTGAAAAGACTAGAAGACAAAGCTTCTGTAACATTATACACATTACATTGATCAAAAGTGACAGTAAAGACTTTATTATATTACAAAAGCTTTCTATTTCAGTTAAATGCTGTTGAACTTTATATTAATCAAAGATTGAAAAAATATTGCACACAACTGTTTTCAACATTGATAGTAATCAGAAAAATCAGCATATTCTGAAGGATCATGGGATACTGAAGACTGGAGTAATGATTCTGAAAAGTCAGCTTTTTATCACAGGAATAAATGACATTTTAAAATATATTTAAATAGAAAACAGTTATTTTAAATTGTAAAAATATTTCACAATATTACTGTTTTGCTGTATTTTGGATCAAACTAATGCAGCCTTGGTGAGCAGAAGGGAATGTTAAAATAATCTTACCATTCTAAAACTGGTAGTGTATATTTAGTTTATTAACTGTAACAAACATAAGATTTTTGTATCTTAAAACATAACATTTTAGTAATGAATTTCAGAAGCTCTAAATACCACTAAAGAGTGAAGGTGGGTTGTATCAGTATTGCTTTGTCCTGTTGTGTAACACTTCAAGATTTCATTTAGTGTTTAATGTTCTAATTGCAGTAGCGCATACAGTCCACTGCATTTCAGTTGAATTCATTTAATTGTGCTATCCTATTGTATTTATTTTATTTTTTACATTTAATTTTTACATTTTATGATCAAAATAATCATCAGCTTCTCATGAACTCACAAACGCCAGTTGGGTAAACCCTGCGCTTGAGTTAGAGGGTAGAATAATTTTGCAAACTCATGTTTTATTTGTTTTTCGTTAACTAATGTAACTTTAAAATAATACATGTTGATATCTGGATAATTTGCACCTATTAGACTAGTACAGTTTTTCTATAGGACATATAAATCAAATCCTCATTCAATGCCTTTGGCCTTCAACTCATCCTTCACTCTCTTCAGGTAGTCGGGGTCTGGATAGCCAAAACTGTGGACAGAAAAAAAAAATTGCAAATACAACATAGTTTAAATACAGTAAATACAGTAAATATTTGATTACTGGTTTTACCAAATATGACAGAAAATTGAAATCAGACTTCATATAAACTCATACCTTTCAGGCCCACCATATTTATTGGTCTTATGATGAATATGATTCCAGGTGACGACATTATCTAAACCAGTAGTTGTAGATTTCCCAACAGTAAAGATGAGTTTCTGTTGAAAAGCCCTCTGCAGCAGTCCGAGCACTTCATTTCCTTCATTGCTGTCAGGCAAGTACGCATGTCGATTTGCCCCATGAAAAGGCTTTCCTGGGTTTGGATGCTTATTCTAAAAAAATCATAAATAATGTTTTACAAAATTACATAATTGGCGTAACATCATTTACATATGTTTAACTAATAGAAAAGTATCTACTAGGAGATCACAGATGTCTGAGAATTTGAAGGTTTAGAAAGAACACTGCTGTGATAAGTCACCCATTTTTACCTAATATTACGTTTTGTTTCGTCTAGACAGTATTCGGGAGTACGGTTTTTGGAACTTCAAAATACTGTGAAAGATTCTAGATGAAAGTCTGTTTTTTTTTTCAACTTCAATTGTGATATATTTTCAAGAATATGAGAACATATACACTGTTTTCATGACTATCGGTTTACTACAGGCAAGGGATTACGTGCAGTTAGCCAGTCATTATCACAAAACAAACCTGGACAGAATGCCATATTACAGTATATTAATACTGAAGGCCTCTGATGTCATTTTAATACAACTGATAACTGAGACACAAGATGCCTGCATTGTGTTTGTATGAAACAAGTGAGTCTGCGGTGTGATATGAGAGACATTAAATGTAGAGCCAATTTTAGTTATGAGGGTTTAGTTATAAGAGGTCTTTTAGCCTACATACAGTAGCCTACAGTTATATTTTAAGGATTGAAACTTTTTCATAGTACAGAATCTGAACCACAACGTCTACATTTGTTGCCCGTGTGCCGTGTTTTCTAAAGCACAGTACAAATGACACATTGCACAAACCATTAAGAAGAAGTATATTGTTACAAGACAGTGGATGGGCATTTTGAGGAGTGTTTTGTTAAATGGCTGATGGTAACCCAGAGTGTTTTTATTTCTTAAATTGTGCATTACTGTTTTCTTTTCTTGCTTCCTTTCCTTGCGTCCTAGCTCTTCCCAACTAGGACTCAAGGATAGGATGCAAACATGGACTGAGAAACTGAAGGATGACATGTTTGTAAATTTGTATATTATTATGCTGTTTAAGTTTGGTTAATTAAGAAATTCATAATAAATATTAATACAAAAAAGCTACCCTGGTTGAATATGAAATATTTATGGTTTATCTACACCGCAAAGGTAAAATCTGGACTAAAATTACTGCATTGTAATACATGAGAAGGAGGGGGAGAATTTATGCATATCAGGTGTTTTGACAAAATGACTTAAGCACAGGATATACCTGCTGGTTCCTCAGTTAAGCACACTTAGTAAGCTTCCTCCATCCTCACCTCCTCACAGTACAATTAGACAATCGATATGTCCTTTATCATAGCAGATTCTGAACGGTTTCTGGGTCACAGGCATGAGGATCGCGGAGCAAGGAAAATGATAAGCAACCCCATGGCAGTACTTCTTTGTCTCTCACAGGGTTAGCAAGATATAATGGCATACAGAAAAACTCAATATACCTCAGACCTAAATCCCAAAATAAAATGCCTTATTTTGTTTGTTTGTTTTGTTTTCAACAGGCACAACAGCACAAATTTTTATTTTTGCATTGGCTGTGTTATGTGGAATTAAACAATATGATATGCTAAAAAGAAGATGAATTCAGTTTCTTACCGTTTGAATGCCACTGGGTATGTCGTAGGTGATTTCAATAGTGCCACATTGTGGATATCCAGGGAGACTCGATCTGCTCTGTCTTACAGTCATTGTTCCATCTGGTTGGTTTCCCTCCAATTTCCCAAACACTTCCTTACACACAGGACAGATGAGTCCCAGACTCTGCACTGACATCCTTATACATTCCTGACAGAATTCATGCCCACATTTCAGTTTTGTCTTGTCAGTGAAGCTGTCCATACAAATAGTGCACATCTCCTCTTCAGCTTGAGCACCTTTACTGTCATGTTTAGAATTGTCTTTTGATTCTTTGTTGAAACCTGTATCTGCTTCACTTTGCCTTCTTAAATTCACTCCCTCATCCCGTCCTGCTCCACCCACTGCTCCTGGACCATAATCAGCCATCTGATTCCATCTGATTCCTTTTGGGTGAGGAATGTTACCTGAGTAATCAAACCATTTCTTCATCTTGTCATCAAACTCATTCTTCTGAGGTCTTGTTGTCTCTCCTTTAATGCCTTTGGCCTTTAACTCATCTTTCACTTTCTTCAGGTGGTCAGGGTCTGGATAGCCATAACTATACAATTATGAAGTACAGAGAGTGAAAAATACAACAAAGTTCAAATGCAGTAATATTTTACATGTTTGGTTTTGTAGGACATGATGGAGTATTGAAAGCAGATTTTAAATGAACTCGTACTTTAGAGGCCCGCCGTGTGTATTGGTCTTATGATGAATATCATTCCAGATGACAGCATTCTCTAAACCAGAAATGGCTGAGGTCCCAACAGTAAAGATCAGTTTCTGATCAAAAGCCCTCTGCAGCAGTCCGAGCACTTCATTTCCTTCATCGTTGTCTGGCAGGTACGCACGACGATTTGCTCCATGATAAGGCTTTCCCGGGTTTGGATGCTTATTCTAAATGATCAGAAAAATTATGCATGAGCATAACCTTTAAAAAAAGTATTTACTACAGAATCATAAATGTCAGATCTGTTTGTACCTTAAATCAAGGCGGGGAAACACAGTTCCTGGAAGGCCACTATGCCACAGATTTTTTGGTAGCTCCGTAATCTTATATACAGAAACAATCTAATCAAAGTCTTCAAGATTACTAAAAATTACAGGCAGGTGTATTTTATTAGAGTTGAACTAAAATCAGCAGGACAGTGGTTCGCCAGGAACAGAAGTGCCAAGCCTTGCCTTTTTTTTTTGGCTTTTTTTTTTTTCTTTCCTGCAGTTTGTGTGCTACACAACTCTGCTGTTATGAAGCCCAGGTCTTCCAGTCTAGAGCCATGATTTATTGGGAGCATACAATCTGTAGACCTTCTGCGGAGTGCTTTCATTTTGTATAGTTTTTTTTTTTTTTTGGTCTTTGTTCATCACAATCTTTAATTCAATGTTCAATTTCATTTTATTTATTGTGATATTCAAAGAAGTCAAAATTAAAACACAAACTGGAACTGTTTCACAAAACAAAAGAAGCAAAAGAAGCAACAAAGCCTTGAAAATACTTCCACTGTCTATGTATTACGTTGTCTCAAGCACAGTGTGCATGACAATTTTTTCACTAGAGTCAGCACAGACTGTCCACATGCAGTCAAAGTTTTCCAAAAATACAGACGTGTGCATCTGCGCACAGGCCTGGAACTGTCTCCAATAATTGCAGCATCCACTGGTGGCAAATGTCACAGATTGATTGTTGCTTTCACAAAATAGTAGAAAGAAGGCCATGTACTCTAGTATACTCTTGTAAGGCTACATATTTTGGCTGTCACAACATCAAACATCAATGGCCATTTCAATTTGAACGATACTTGAAAAGCAGCCTCCATTTTGTGCCCTTCATTCAGCATATTTTAAAGGATGCATCAAGTGTATCCTTCACATCTTCCATTTACCCAAAATCTTATGCACACATTTCAATTCACAGAAAAGCTAACAGAAATGAGTTAGCATTGCGATCAACTGTTAGTTATGACATATCGAGTCAAATTGATTGGATACAATATCATGCTGTCCTCTGCAGGCCAAGAGTACAAACACAAAGCAGCTGTAGTGTGCATGTCAAAAATGAATCTCGCATATAGTTAAATGGAGTACATTCACTACAACACAGATTTCGTCATCAGCTGTATTTTGTCCCCATGTAATCACAAACAATTCAATATGTATGACGTGAATTCATAGAAAAGCTGAAGGAAATCATTTAGCATAGTGATCAACTGTTAGTTATGACATATTGGGCCCTATCATATACGCAGTGCAATGTTTTTTGCTAGTTTCAGCCCAATGCAGTTATCATCTTCATGTCCAGTGCCACGTTGTTTAAAGAGCAAATGCACTTGCGCCCATCTGTTCGCCCATGGGCGCGCTGGTCTGGAAACAAAGTGTGTTCAGGTGCATTGTTGGCGCATTGCTTTTTTGTGGCAACTGAAAACAATTGCGGCATTGACCAGCTAACCTGGTCTAAAGTCAATGGCGCAGTATTTTTATTTTATTTATTTAAATGGAGCATTAGTAATATAGTATCACTTTAATTTTTCCTCTTTCCTACTACTTGTTTCACTTCTGTTTCAGTTTTTTATAACCATTTCCTACTATGTGTAAGTAAGTTGTTGTTGCTGTTTTTAAAACAAGTATGTTTGGCTCAGTGTTGATGTCTGTATTGGTTGTTTATTAAGTTATAGTTT
>JAFVLL020023669.1:0-11998 GCA_021397915.2 Tor tambroides
TCACAGAGTTTCCTTTTGTTATATAAAGATGTCTTATTTGGTTGTCACAACTTTGCTAAAGAAGACAAGGACAAATATTATCTGATAAACTTATTTATTTTTCTTGCAAAATTCTTTTTACACAAATGTAAGTTTCAATGTGCTAAGCCCTACTTTTCTGTTTTCTGTAAGGACCTTAAATCTTGCCTGGACACTCTTCTTACATCCAACAATTCCAAAGCTCTTAAAACTGTCTCATTGTGTCATTTTCATAATATTTTCATGATTTTGTAATTAATAACTGTATTCCTAATTGCACTCACCCCTGGCATTGATTATTTCATTTTTTGTATGTTCTTTATGGCATTTAATTAAAAAAAAACACGGAAACACGGAAAACTTGTGGAAAAGTTCTGGAGAACACAGTGCGCAGCATCTTAGGTCTTACTCATTTGCCGTCAACGCTAGACTGTTGATGAACTCGGACTTCAGAGCATAAATACGTTCGCTTGTTGCCAGATATTTGCGAGGAAACAAATGTCATAACCAATGTACATCCGCGCGTTTACGTGAGACACTATAATTATTCACAATCGGTGTATATCCATTCTCAGCAGAATTATATCAGTATTACCCGAATTAGTTTACAACAAATAACTCGGAATGTCAAGCAACGAAAATATGTCGAAAACGTGTGGATTTGGCAACAAACAAACGCTGAGAAGGCGTGTGTAAAAGTCGTGAAGAACCAAATGATCCAAGATCAAGTAAAATCGGCAACAAGCAAATCCAGCTAACTGAGTTAGCGACGTACGAAGAACGGACCCCTGGGCTACAAAAATGTAGGTACTCCTTGTTGTTTCTATTCTTGTGCAGGCACACACTCGTGAGTACTTGTTGCAGACAATCCCTTTTCTTGTATTCAGATGCTTCTGAATACAAGATTCAAACAAGGTCATGCATGTGAAAGAGGAGCAGCCATATCCTGATCATCCAGAGAGATTTGAGATCTATGATCAGGTTTTGTGTAGAGAGTCTGACTCTGCGCCATTTTTGGGTGGCTGAATGGAGTGAGAGAGTTTATATATCAGTGGCAAATAAAGGAATTAGCAGGAGTGGATGAAGCGACTACAGATTTGGGCTTAATAAGCAGTCATGGAGACTGTACAGCTGTCAGACAATTTATAGTGCCTGGCAGCACAATAGTGAGTTCATAGACATACTTGCCTCCTCAGCCCCTTCTAACAGAGCAGGTGTCTATCTGGACTGGCCGGTCAGCACTCTGTCCTACTACAGCATCTCTGAAACACACACACATTTACAACACCACATTCACTGAACTCCTCCATGCTGGATTTAGACTGTATCCTGATTCTTCAGCGTCACTGTATGAGGTTCAACAATAAAGGCCAGTTCTGCTTGCAGTGTCTGAGATGGGAGGCCCCAAAAGTATATGGTCTAATGGACAGTTCACCCAAAAATAAACATTCTGTTGTCATTTACTCACCCTCAAACCTGTAAAGGCAATTTTTTCCAGCTGGTGAATGATAAAATATTAACAGCCAATCAGAATCAACCTGATTTTAGAGAGCTTGAGCGTTTGATGTCAGGACCCCATTTAGTGACTCAAACTTTACAGTTAATTGTAAAGGATTTCAACATTTAATTAAATTTAGTCATCTCGATAAATAAATTATTACATACTGTAAATGTGCTAAAGCAAACATAGTTCTTTTTATCTTGACCTGGTATGCATTATCAACAAAAAAAAAAAAAGTTAGCGATACATGCCAAAATAATTTATGGTGGCTTCTGGGAAAAATGCTGTCTGACGAAGCAGGTTATATATCACATTAATATACACTGCATAACCTGTTGACTCACAAACCTTGCTGCTTAGATTAGATGCAAGAAGCTGTTTTCACAAGTGTTTTCTCATAAATTACTAATCACAACAGCAATTAATCATTATAATCATCATAATCATTAAAAATGATCAGACAAAACAAGCATCAACAGTTTGATATAACTTGCATTCTACATGTACACAAAACATTAAAGTTTGGTTTCATGACAGACAGATAAGAGGATCCGTAAGGCCCTACAGATGGCGTGGTGAATTTATGGTAAGTTTTCCTCAGGATTGTCCATGAGAGATTTTATCCAGCTGGTGCCATTGATAAGTTTGGTGGTTGCAATAATGTACTCAGTCCCACTATCTTCCATATGAGACAAAAACCGCAGAGCAGCGATTTCAGCATACGTCACACCGCCAAGGAAGAAGACAAGGGTGGTTCTGTTTTCTCCTGGCTGACCTGCAAATTAAAGAAAAGGACAACGGTCTCTCAATCAGTTATCAACATAGAGAGATGTTACAACCATATGCATAAAAACTATTTAAAATTTATTCATACAGTGCTTTTATTTTTACACACTACATATTGTATTGATAAAGATAAATAGATGCATAAAAATGACAAATTTATTTAGTGCATCACAAATCAAAGTGTTCTGTTCATGCACACTAAGATAAAGCACTTCGATCTGCTCTTTTGTTGCTTTTTTGCTTGTGGGAGCAACATTTAACAAGCTAGCTCAAGTTTATTACTATAAGATGGTTAAGATTAAGACTATGATGGGTTTACTGATCTAGAATGACCATCTCATGTCAACGCTCATCACTTACGTTTCTTGTGAAGGCCTGTGGGAACCTGCTGTCTTTCTTCAAAGTGTGGACCAGGCAACATCTTCAGCACCTCTTCTATGCTCCTCCAACCAGGACGTGCAAGCACTTGTGTCAGACGAACACTGAGTGGCGCATAGCCACTGTACACATACGAGATGTCATTGGGGTTCTAAAGGAAAGTTAACACACATTAGTCATTCCCAAAATCACGAATAACATGTAGTCCTAGGGTTGTGTTAATTTAAAATTCAATTCTACAAAATGAATCAATTTCATAAAAACATAGATGTAAATAAAAAGACAAGATTTTTCTCTAAATACTTCATTAATGTGAATGAATGACTGTCTATTGTTATCCATGAAATGATGTAAACAAAACTCATCTTAGCACTGCACAGAAGCTGCATGAAGTGACATTTAGATGTGGTATTTATACATTTTAGACTTTATTTATAATTGCATAAATGAAGTTATGAGATTAATATTTTAAATACAAAACTCTGAATATAGAAATAGTTGGAAAACAATGTAATATGCCTACTTTTAGATGGGAAACTTAAAACCGCCAGCAGGTGGCAGCAAGTGTTCATGAATGAATCACTGAGTCATTCAAACGATTCTTTCAAAACGGCTGAATCCTTCAGGAGCGAATCAAATGACTGTTTTTATGAATGGCTTTGTGAATTTGCCCAAGCCAACGCGGATTCGGATTCGAACACAGAAAAGAAACAAAAACAGCACTCTTGACTCTTGCTCGTGTCATATTGCTGAACTGTCAGGAGCATTTTTGCTCGCATATCTTGAAATTTCCAAGTTAGCAGCATGTATATTAAAACATATTCATTTATAATGTTAAAAATATATAATGATTGATAAGAACCAAGTGCAAGCCGTAATGTTGATGAATGGAATTGCATTCGTGATGGCAAAGATGCTTCCAGAAACGAACTATTAGGCCTACACCTGTTCTAGAAGTGGTCAAATGAATAAAACTGCGAGAATACTTTCTTGTAAGATATTATGATGTTGAAAAAGTGATGCTTGAGCTGCTATTTTTTAAAATAACATCAGACGGTCTGAATCAGACCCTTTCTTCTGATAAACTGCAGCATGAACAACGACGTGTAAATGCAACTTCTCATTGCAAACTGAACTGAAGCGTCGGAAAACACTCAATACCATATAAAGCGTATACACAGCCTGTACTACACAGAGCACAGCAGAAAGACATTTGGCAATCAACTTGTAATGTTTCTGCTGGCATGCATGTTCAAATGAACGTTTTAAACAGTGTTCCTGCCGTGCATACAACATATCTTACGGTACTACCGTATGGACGATATATACCGTTTAAAAAAATGCAATGGCACCGCGGGTATTTTTAAGCTTTAGTATCGCGATACTACCGTAGTACCGGTATATCGTGCAACTAGATGTGCCACAGTAAACTAGTAATTCAAACGGCTAAAAACAATAGGCTTTTGTGTCATCACATAAGGGAAATGTGTGTAAAATATGTAAATATATATATCCCACACAAATGCTGCTGCAAATCATTTCTCAATACTAACTGGATTGATATAAGGCATTTTTACCATCACTTTTAAGTAATTGTTCCTAAGGCCATTTAATGAATGTATGATGTCAAGTTCACACAGGTGCCCTTGCAAAATAACCATGAGTGTAGATCACTAAATTAGTTCATTTAACACTTGCCAACACACAAAATGTTTCCCAATATTTTCTGTATTCATTTTAAACAGTGTATTTTGCATATTAGTAAAGTCTAAAACCCAACATACTTGTGCTTCTGAAATATTTTGCTTAAAGTGTGCATGCACTAAATATATGCGATTTGTTCTGATATTTTGTAATCTAATGTAATGACCTTTATACAAAAAATATGGTTTTCTGAATGCTTTTTGGAGCCACTACATATTGTTTTATATTTTAAAGACAATTTCTGTTTGATTATCCTGAACAGCCTGACACACTGTAGCAACATGGACCCTTTTCACTGACTGCGAGAAAGCATTTCCAGTTATTAACATCATAAATCTAGATTTGTTTATTTTTTTGCTGATCTAGTTTTTTTATTAATGTAAGGCTGACAGTGTGATGACATCTTTCTTTTCATCGTAATCAGTCTCTCCTATTTTTTCCTCTTTTGGAAAGTCATAGAAGCACTATTGTGGATTTTCTCCTTTGCTATTGGAACAAATAAGAACACAAAAATAATATTTGTTGTTTCCATTCACCACTTATATAAGTTTACCCAACTATGGCAACTTCTGCTTCAGAGATCCCAGGAAATGTGAAAAGCATCCATTAGTTCAAAGCACTGGTGTGAATTTGGGTGGGGACTATTTGACCAGTGCCGGCCATTTTCAGTTATATAAAAACAGAGAACCTTACTAAAAATGAACAACAGGACAAACCTGTTCATTGGCATCCTCCATCCATAGTTTGAGGGTTTTCCTGATTGTGGGGTAGTTGTTTCTCATGGTGCTTTGAGGTTTGAGTAACCCAACCTTTTCCAAATTCTTGAGGGTCAGAATGTGCTTGCAACCATATGTCTAATCCAAAAAAATACAAACAAGTTAAATGACATCAATGTTGCGATATGATTGGTTATCAAGGCACATGTGATTCAAATTCACCGTTCACAAAATATATCTAAAAGGAGATAAAAGCCAACCACAAAGAAATGTCTAACCTGAAGGATCTCCTTCTTATAGTAGTCCAGGACTTTCTGTTTGAGGCCGTTGTTGCAGACAGACTGCATGCACACCAGTCGCAGGATTTTTATCAGCGGGTCTTTTTGTGCTATGCAGTCTTCTATATATGTGCTGACCTGAGGGTAAAAATCACAATAAAAACACACTGAACAAAGAAATTACTCACACTTAAAATATAATCTATCCCCAGAGAATTTAAAAAGCACAATGTTAAGAATGTATTTCTTTTCCCATATTTCTAAAATGATTTCTAAAATATTTAGAGGAAGTAAGTAGACTTGTATATGAAACTTCAGGCTTTTCTGTTTGAACAATAATTGTGGTCCATTGTATTTACACACATAATACTTTGGAAAAAGTAAATACACTCATGCAGTAGATTTAGTTCAACAGATCAGTTCACTGCAGAGGATCCATTGGTGAGCAAGTGATGTAATGCTAAATTTCTCCAAATCTGTTCTGATTAAGAAACACACTTATCTTGCATAGCCTGAGTGTAAGCTCATTTTTGGGTGAACTATTCCTTAAAATTTTCCACACAAGAACCAGGCTTCGCTGTTAAAAGTTGTATAAATCATATGAATGAAAAAAAAAAAAATGTTCTTAAATTATACTGTATTCACACTGGAATAAAGCTGATTCTGAATCATAAACAAAACAAGTCACCTTGTCTGTGTCAACTCCAGTCATAAACTCTTGTTCAACGGTCAAACTGTCAAAGAAGTCTTCTGAAGCTGAAACACAGGAAAGCAAGGCAGTTTGAGAAAAAATCTGGCAAAACTGGCAAGTAAAAAAAACTAAATGATGTGAACTCATGTCAGGTCTCATAATATTATCATATAATTTACCACAGAGCTCTTTCAGTTTGTGCAAATGATTGGGAAACACCTTTACAGTACAATGGAAGTCCAGCAACCACATCACATTTTGCTGAATTCCAAAAACAAATGATCTAAATAAATAATTCATATATTTACAGGCCATTGCAAACCATATGTGACCCTGGACCACAAAACCAGTCTTAAGTGTCAGTTTTTCGAAACTGAGATTTATACATCATCTGAAAGCTGAATAAATAAGTTTTCCATTGATGTATGGTTTGTTAGGATTGGACAATATTTGGCCGAGGTACAACTATTTAAAAATCTGGAATCTGAGGGTGCAAAAAAATCTAAATATTGAGAAAATCGCCTTTAAAGTTGACCAAATGGAGTTCTTAGCAATTCATATTACTAATAAAAAATGAAGTTTTGATATATTTACAGTAGGAAATTTACAAAATATCTTCATGGAACATGATCTCTACTTAATATCCTAATGGTTTTTGGCATAAAAGAAAAATGGATAATTCTGACCCATACTATGTATTTTTGGCTATTGCTACAAATATACCCCAGCAACTTAAGACTGGTTTTGTGGTCCAGGGTCACATATTAGCATTTCATCAGAGGATATGAATGCAAAATTATGTTTTCCTAAATGCTAATTCTTGATATCAGCAAAAGAACGATTACTACTTGTTGCAGAAATTCTAAAAATGAACATCATTAGTAGAATTAGCAATTGCACTTAACTGAATAACATAATCCTGGTTAATCCTCCAAGTTTACAGTTGATAAATTTCACAGCATGAAAGGAGAGTAAGAAAAACAACAAGGCTGTACCAACAGCACTTCTAACCAGGCCATCTTTATAAATATCTGAAGTTAAAATTAAATCTAAGATATCTGCAATTCTGTTTTCACTAGTTATAAAAGCTATTCTTAGTATGTTATTACTGTAGTTGGTCACTCTACATTACTAGTCAGAATTCTCTTTTCTGACATTACCTAGTTTAAAATAAATGTATGTTACAAAATAAATCAAAGACCTTCAAATCAATTTTAATGCTAGATTCAGTACGTTATTTAGAATTATTATTTTAACTAGTGAAAATTAAATGAGTTACAATTGTTGTCTGTTGTAACTGACAGCGTTCCACAGACCTTAAGTGGAAAATAACCAGAAATATTTCTTTAAATTCTGAATGTACAAACAACTGGTCTCAGATTTACTTGTTATGTCCTTAATGAGTTCAGCAATGGAGGTGTGATTAGCCAGGGAACCCCGAGCCGCCTGCATGTGAGGCAACTGGGAAACAAACTGTTTAATCTCTCCAACAGTTTTTGCATTGTGTCGCTCCTAGCACAGAGACAGGAATACCAAATCATTAATGGTAAACACTAGCAAATCAGCATATTAGAATGATTTCTAAAGGATCATGTGACACTGAAGATGCTGTAATGACACTGAAAATTCAGCTTTGATCACAGGAATAATTATAATCAAAAAGAAAACAGTTCTTTTGAATTTTAATATTTCATAGTATTACTGTTTTACTGTGTTCTTGATCAAATAAATGCGAACGGTTCACTAAAAACATAGGCACGCTAACTAGTGAGATGCTTACTTCTTGCTATATTTATTTAAAATCAGCCAGCAGGCTCACAAAAGCAGCACAAACCTCAAACGCAGCTGATATAATCTTGGCTTTCTTGCTGAGAGCCGCTCCCACAGCATTGAAGTTTTTGTCCCGTATTTCAGCATAAAGCTCCTCGGCTGAGTTGAGCTGCAGTTTTTTCGGCTCAGTGGGAAGATCTTTCCCACCCTCTCCCTGTTTCTTCTGTGCAAATTTCTCAGGCGGTAGCTTCACATAACCTGTCACAGCAAAAAAGGTATGACAGGACAGACTACTGGGGAAAATGAGAGCTTATACAATCTTTATAGTGTTAAAATTCTATACTTCTCCTGGGAAAAATTAGATCTTATATGATCTTTATAGTTTTAAAGTTTTATATTTCTAAAAGTATTTCTTTTATGCCTGCACAAATTTGAAACTCATTTACCGTTGGTGATGCCAAAGACCTCATCGATAAGACCCTCATAGGTAAGTTGGGTGGCTAACGGCGTAAGCAAGTCCACGTTGCGATCCAACAGGAGGAGGGTATCGAACACAGGCAGGATCTGAGTATGACTCCCTGCAAACTCTCTCTTCATCCGCAACATCATGTTGGCCACATGCTGAGACAGACACGGCCCAATGCCACCATGCAAAAAGAGAGAAATAAAAAGAAATAAATCAGTGCAACGTAAAACAAAACTACAACAAATAAGTACCACTGAAGAACTAGATGGCATCAAATGTTTGAAAAGAGTAGGCAAAGTTGACACAAATGCTTTTCTACTCACCCTTGCACACTCGCCTTTGCCAAAGATTTGCGGTATTGTTCCATAAAGTGCTTGCAAAGTCATGAGGCCCTTGGCAGCGTGATACAGGCTTGTCTGATCATTTTCTAAATAACATTCCTTCATAATAGAAAACAGTTATGTAAACATCACAATCTGCTCATGCATATGTCAGCACAAAGTTTGGCAAATGTTTGATGTTATGAAATCAGACTTTCGAATGAGACACTTTTGCAGCTTAACTTAAAAAAAAAATGAAGTCTACAGTATCATATTCGATACACGCATTTCTAAGGTCTCTAAGCTATCAAAATGATCAAAATATCTACTACATGTCTTCTGTCATCCGATTGATAATTTAAACTCTTTTAGCAAGCAAAAGGTCTTAAAGGGTACAACTGTAAAGACCTCCCTCTTCAGCTCATTCATGTTCACTTGTCTTTTTTACTGTGAAATCCTTATTGATTTTTATAAAGTAAACATAACAACTTATGATGTTATTAATATTTCAAGATGTACATTTAATGAAGCAACTTACTTGGTTAGAAAAATCATGTTAAAATGAGAACATCAAATATAAGGCTTTTGTGGAAGGTTTATTTGTTCTACTCTCAATTATCACTGTATTGCATTGCATTAAATGTTTTGAAACTACAGAGCTTATCAAACTAAGCATTAAAATATGATCTTTATAAGACATTATTAGGAGATGTACAGTGACAACTGATAGTGATAACAATTTTATGTAAGTAGTCTTTTATACTGTTATAACAATATTGTTGATTTAAATGACAAGCTATCAGCATTTCATCTTTTTGCCCATACAAATATCAGCATCTGCACTAAATTGCATAACTGTGTTCAGGTCTGTGAATAAATAAACTGTTCCATAAGAAAAGACTTCTGTGGACTATAATTTAATGTGTCAGGCTTTACTCCGTCAAGCTAAATATGCACAGCACATGTATGCATTTAGAACTATCCACTATAATATGTCTCCTAAAGTCTTAACAATAATAGTAATGCATTAATAAAGCACCAGTGGGTATTTTCCATCCATGGATATTTTTAGTCAAGGTCTGACTAATTCTGAATCAGAAATCCTTCATAAAATGAATACAAATCCATAATAAACTTGACATTCAAACACTGTCTTACTCTAAAGGAGCTCTCAGACTCCATGGAAAGAAGATCTCCATCATAAGGTATAAGGTCCAGAATGTATTCATCGATGTTTGTGAAAGAGTTCAAAACCCCTTTCTCCTTCAGCCGCTGCTCACACAGAAGACTCCGGCGAGGCACAAACAGGATATGGAATTCTCGTGGTTGCAATTTATCCTCACTGCAATGCAAATATTACAATGTAATATCATCACTGACTACTGCCAGCAATCACTGCACATGATTAAAACTACCTTTTTACTTTCTCTAATCAAAATATCTGTTATTGTGAAAGCAACCATTGTCTCAAAATTAAAAATCAGCATGTTCTATAAACAGCTTACAGTATACAGTACAAAAGGTGATGGGACCCTGTTGAAGTTGTTCAGATTTTATTAGATTCTTCTACTCGTCCCAGGCCATTTGTTTGACTGTTCAGTTTAGTTCTGGATGGTCCTGCCAAAAGAAATTAGATTTGTCAAATCTGATATGCCGTTCTGTTGACTTACCTTGCAACATTTTCTGCAATGATGTCCATCAATTCCAACCTTGGTCGAACAAAAAAGACAATATTCTTGACGGCAGCGGATGGTATACGACCACCTTTGAGGGTGAACATTTTCTCGACTTCATGTTCCTTTTTAAAAATGAAATGAAGACAATCACCTTTTCGAAAAAGCATAAAATAATCATTAAAGCAGCCTCCAGTGTCTTTGAAATATGAAATTATATTTTGTCCACAATATGTGTATTTTTTGGTACAATTTGTGACACTGTTTGTACAATTCGTCTCTCACCTTCAAAAGGGAATACTGAGCAATTAAGCCGAAAGGTCCGGTAAGATACTCGTCCCAAACAATGGCCTTAATTAAGAAAAAAAAAAGCGAAAACACATAAATTAAAGGATAATAAAGCTCTAAACGTTTCCTTTCGGCTGACAGCATCACTGAACAATGTTTGCAGTAACCACAACATAAAGTACAGTTCACATAGTTTTAACATGGTCAGTAGGTTTTGGGCAAATCTGAGCAAGTGACAAGGTGTGATAGCAGGTGAGCCAGTGTTAGAGACTAATCTGCATTAATTAATATAAAAGCAAAGAGCTTTACCTTGCTTCCGGAACATTTATCTAAAAATTCGCGTAGGTCTTTTCGTGCAGCTTCTCGCAAAATATTTAGGTTTACTCTGCCGCAAAACAAATGTGACGCCATATTTCCTAAACCACAATCATATGACTTTTACGGCCTCAAGATGTCACATGATTCGTCTTTCAAAATAAAAACCATATGACATTTTATTTGAGTGTTTTCCAACATAATTTAATACAATAACAATATTTTTAACTATTTATATTTTATTATTTTATTAGTTTCGTTTCGCGAAAATGATTTTGGATTAATCACGACGTACGCCTTCTCAGCGTTTGTTTGTTGCCAAATCCACACGTTTTCGACATATTTTCGTTGCTTGACATTCAGAGTTATTTGTTGTAAACTAATTCGGGTAATACTGATATAATTCTGCTGAAAATGGATTTACACCGATTGTGAATAATTATAGTGTCTCACGTAAACGCGCGGATGTACATTGGTTATGACATTTGTTTCCTCGCAAATATCTGGCAATAAGCGAACGTATTTATGCTCTGAAGTCCGAGTTCATCAACAGTCTAGCGTTGACGGCAAGTGAGTAAGACCTAAGATGCTGCGCACTGTGTTCTCCAGAACTTTTCCACAAGTTTTCCGTGTTTCAGCATGTCAGCATTCAACGATTCCGGTACCGAACGTTCACCCAGACGTTCACTATAACAAGGTAATGACCAAATTCTGAGACTTCGCATTTTTTTATTTTTTTTTTAATTAAATGCCATAAAGAACATACAAAAAATGAAATAATCAATGCTAGGGGTGAGTGCAATTAGGAGTACAGTTATTAATTACAAAATCATGAAAATATTATGAAAATGACACAATGAGACAGTTTTAAGAGCTTTGGAATTGTTGGATGTAAGAAGAGTGTCCAGATAAGATTTAAGGTCCTTACAGAAAACAGAAAAGTAGGGCTTAGCACATTGAAACTTACATTTGTGTAAAAAGAATTTTGCAAGAAAAATAAATAAGTTTATCAGATAATATTTGTCCTTGTCTTCTTTAGCAAAGTTGTGACAACCAAATAAGACATCTTTATATAACAAAAGGAAACTCTGTGA
>JAFVLL020023670.1:0-14980 GCA_021397915.2 Tor tambroides
AGATTAGAATGATATCTTAGTTTTACCGGCGATATATAGTTTGTGATTGCATTTTCTAAAGATATGTCCAGACGTGCAGTCTACCAATAACATCAAAGCCACAGCAGTAGGAACGCCCACAAGCGTCTTCACAGTACAGAGTCTAGCGACATACAGCGAAAAAATCGCTGGCGGTGTGAACGGGGCTTTAGACAACAGTAAAAAGCTTTACGCTACCTGCGCTCATCACTTCGGGGACTCATGATTATTTAAAGGGACAGTTCACCCAAATAAAAATCATTTACTGTCATCATTTACTCACTCTCATGTCATTCCAAACCCATAAGACTTTAGTTCATCTTCTGAGCACAAATTAGGATCATTTTAATGAAATCTGAGAGATTTTTTCTGTCCCTCCATTGAAAGTCTAAGGCTGGCCGCACACTAGACGATTTTCAAATCTTAAATGATTTTAAAACCACACTGTAAGAAGTGATGCTGACTTAACTTAAAAAAAACTGAGGAAACCCGTTGCCTTAAAATAATTAAGTAAATAATAATAATAAAAAAAAGTTAAGTGATGATTGACAATTCACTTAACTTAAAGTTAAGTCAACTAATCACTTTTTACAGTGATAAGAAGCCTATTTATGAAATATTGTGTCTTCAAGCAGCACGCAGACCTATTTTTTGAATTTTAAATTTACTTAAAATTTTTAGTTTAGTCAGCTAAAATATTCCAGTTGTCCCTTAAATTAACACTGAGCATCTTAACATTTCAAGTTGACTAAACTAAAAATTTTAAGTCAGCGGGGTAACAAATTATTTTAAGTTGAAACAACTTTTTGAAACATTTTTTTTTTACAGTGCATGAGGGACCACAGACATGAAGACCGATTTTTAGCCTTATAATCCTCTGAACACACACTAGATGATTCGACCAGACCGTGAGACCACACACTTGATGACTGTAGGAACGATTTCACAGTGACACGTGATCTCACGGAGACTCGCGAGATCAAACGTGACTAGAGAAGAAAAACAAATAGAGGACAATCAACATTGTCATTTGGCTCTCCTGGCATGCGTTCTGTTTCACAGTGAAAAACAAAGTATATAAAAGAATATAACTGATGTTCTCTGCTTTCACGGCATGTTTGTGGCTGCCAGGTTTCAGCTATAGAAGTATAAAAAATTGCTTGCGACAAGCCGCGAATCGGGCCACATCCCCCGATCGTTCAGGAGTGCAAATCGGGCTTAAAATCGGCCTTAAAATCGTCTAGTGTGCGGCTAGCCTAAGACTCAACTAAAACTCCGACACTTTGAAAAGTTTATAAGAGGTTGTAAAATAAATCCATATGAATCAAGTGGTTTAACCCGAGTCTCCTCAAAAAACACAATCACTTTATATAATGAACAGAACTGACTGTGTTTACTTGAACAAACACCAAGATATATTTTTAAGAAAGGATAGAAGACCACAGCTATAAAGGAAAGCAACTGAATGTGGCACATTTTGTCTTGATTATCATGTTCTCCAAAGAACCATATAGTCAACTATATACAGAAAATTAAACAATATAATTTACTAAATTTAAGAACCACTGTTTGTATTTGTATTTAAGATCTTTTCTTGAGCATTTGTAAATGCATGGCTTGGTGGATCTGGGGCAGGAATTATAACTTCCTCCACAACATGACGGGTGAGAACAGACCTGCTATTAACTAGAAATTTAATATGAATAATATAACAAACAGACTGATTTCATGCTATGATCCTTTAGATGAAACCGTGTCTCCCGCTCTTCTGGAAAGTGAGATGAGAGACTATGAAGATGCAGGACTGTTGCTGAACTCACCCTACTTCTCTGTGTTGAGAAAAGAAAGAAACATTGACCTCATCATTTCCCTGGATTTCAGTGACGGCGATCCTTTCATGGTATTACACGCACATATAACACACACTATAATAAAAGTTTAGTTCACTCCACAGTGAAAGTTCTGTCATCATTTACTCAACCACATGTTGTTCCAAGCCCATGAGACTTTGGTTCATCTCCAGAACACAAATGAAGATAATTTTAATGACATCAGAGAGATTTCTGTCCCTCCATTGAAAGCCTGTTCACCCAAAAGTCTGACTCTTCAAAACATTCATAAGGAGATCTGTTAGATTTTGCTGTATTTGGCTGAGCAGTGGTTTGGGTGGCTCGCCAATGTACTAGATTTCTCTAATACATAAAATAAGTAAGCTTGACCTGAGTTCTTGTGGGAAGAAGAATTTATCGAAGGTAGCAATGTAGCAGTTCCTCAACAGCGATGTTAGCTTGTCGGTCTTCAAAATATATTAACCCTTGTAAGAAACTTAGCTTCTCCCCAAAGTTCTGTCTGTGGGATCCTGAGTTCCTGAGGAATGCTGTTCCTTTTTTATTCTAACTGTATGGGATTCATGTGGATTTATTGTACAATCTCTATATATCAGAGTTTTGTGAACAGACTTTCAATGGAGGGACAGAAATCTCTCAGATTTCATCTTTATTTGTGCTCGGAAGATGATGAAAGTCTTATGGGTTTGGAACGAAATGAGGGTGAGTAAATGATGACAGAACTTTCATTTTTGAGTGAACTGTCCCTTTAAAGGAATAGAAATGATCCCAGAAATGATCAGGACTTTGTTTCTTTAGTAGAAAACAGATTTTGAAAAATAATTTTCCTCATGACATTCATCGTGACCACCAGAGGTCGCACTAACCTTAAAAAAACCATTGACAGATAATTACAAATGCTGTGTATCATTTAAACAGATAAACAAATCAAAACTAAGAAAATTATTTAAACATAATAGCACATGCTTTTATTTGAAGAATATTTATCTACAATACCTGGAGAAACCATCCTGGAGAAACCATCCGAGAAACCAACCAACATTCCCATTCATCTCAACCTGACAATTTCAGTGAATAACAACTTTAATTTTGACTGAAATGTTTCTCTGACCCTTTTAATGAAGTGATACTGCTATGCTTTTCCACTGCAGACAGTGAGAGAAGCTGCTCATATGTGCAAGAAACTAAACATCCCTTTCCCTGAAGTCAACATTCCCAGTGAAGACTCAATGAACCCAAAGGACTTCTATGTGTTTAAAGGCCAAGATGCTCCAACTGTGATTCACATCCCTCTGTTTAATGTGGTCAACTGTGGAGGCAAGTTAAGATGGTACTGATGAATAAAACTGAAATATCAACTTTGTTCTGATTTAACTGTGTTACTGTTTCTTCAGATGAAGTTGAAACCTGGAGGAACACATATGCCACATTTCAACGTCCTTACAGCGCTGAGAGGATCAGTGATCTTATGGAGGTCGCTGGAAAAAACATCTCAAACAACAGAGAGAAACTGCTGGAGCAGACTGATGCAGTCATTGAGCAGAAAAGACAACTGATGGCATCTGAACATCAGTGGTGCACAGCGTTCTGAAATGAGGCAAAGTCCTCACTGTTTGTTTGAATGATTTTCTTCATGTAAAATTATGTTCCGGTTACAGTTACTGTTGACACATTTTTCAGGTTAAATAAATGAATGTTACTTACTTACATCAAGGAAAAAACCATTATGTAACTAATGTTCTGTTTATTAAAAACTAAATATATTTCTCATCTCATTACCCATCAAGCTTTTTAAGCATGTGTACATTTATACTAGAAATAATAACTATAAGAGATTTCATATTCCATGCATACTTTATTTGTGAACTGATGTTCTTTTCTGTAGTCAACTTTTTTTGGGACCATCAGTCATCAACTTTATTTTACCAAAATGATTTCTCACTAAAAAACCTCACCTCAGATTATGATTTCTAGTCATTCCAAGTCTGAATGTTACGTGATATGAAGTGATGATTTAAAAAAGACACACAATAGATCAATTCAGATGAAATGACAAAATTAAAAATAGCATAACCATACATTAAGTGTTGAGATGGGATTTTGTGCCATCTATGGTCAAGAGAAAAAAAATAAGTGTTAAAAGGCATGTGCACAGACCAAGTCTGTCCTATAAAATGTTCAGTATAAATAAATATAGTTAGAAATTCAATCATCATGCAGTGAAGGCATCATAAGCCAGAATTTTTTTAAAAATTCGCATTAGTTGGGATGTATAGTGCATGATAGGGTAGTCAACCCATGAAAGCATTGTGTTTTGTTGTTGTTTATGTCATGTATTGGTAACACTGCAATAGAGAATGTGAAGCTACATCACACTGCGTTGCATGCTGGTGCAGCGTCCCAATCTTTTGAGGATCAACCTCTGCTACTGATACTGAAATTAATACCAATACCTGCTTACATTTTGTTTTGTTTTTGGCTTGATACCATGACGAATGTGAATATTTAATTTCATTTGCAGAGAAGAGTTATTGAATCTTAGTGCTGCATTTGAACTATCGACCACAACATTCTTTTGTATAGACTAGAAAATGATGTTGGCATTAGTGGAATTGCATTGCCATGGTTCAAATCATAGTTATCTGACTGTTATCAGTTTGTAGCAGCGAATGAAGAGGTATAATATCGATCAGAACAGAAGTGCAGTATGGCGTACTCCAAGGCTCAGTACTCGGTCTGTTGATTTTAGCCCTGTACATTCTACCCTTGGGAAATATCATTAGGAAATATGGAGTTAGCTTTCACTATTATGCTGATGATACTCAGCTCTATAGTTCTTGACGGCCTGATGAAAAATACAATGCACAAAACTAATGGAATGCATAATTGATATAAAAAATTGGATGACTAGTAAATTCCTAATGCTAAATTCGGAAAAAATGCAAAGGTTTTAATTATTGGCCCAAAAAAACTTGTGCTATTTGATACCAATCTTTCCTTTGAAAGCCATATTTGTAACATCTGTAAAACTGCATTTTTCCATCTTGAAATATCTCTACATTGACGTATGCAGAAATGTTAATTCATGCGTTTATGACCTCAAGGTTAGATTATTGTAATGCTCTATTGGCTGGTTGCTCTGCACGCTTTATAAACAAAATTTAGTTGGTCCAAAAATTCAGCAGCGATCCTACTGGAACCAGGAAATATATATTAGCCCAGTTCTGTCAACACTGCACTGGCTCACTATTAAACATCGTATACATTTTAAAATCCTGCTGATTACTTACAATGCTCTAAATGGTTTAGGTCCTGATGCATTATAGTCCTTCACGTCCAGATCTAAATTCAGTTTGAGAGCCTATCATTCAGGAACCTTTTGGTCTAGCTCTGTGTTGAAAGTCTCTTTTGACTTCACTGGGTGGCAGAAAACTAAATAAAAAGTATGGGCTTTCTATGACTTTATTTTTAAAAGTTATTGAGATTTTGCTGGAGGGAGGCAATGTCGTTTCTGAAGTGTTCTCCATAAGCCCCAACTATATAATGTAAAAATATATTACTTCAAAAGTAATTTCTATATGCTATACATGAAAAGAGTACATCCTCTAAAAAAGAATGAAAAGAGTATATCACCTAACATGACCCCATATTTGATTTGAAATAGACTGGCTAGTTGATCATTTGTCTTTCTTTCCAAAGCTGTTGTTCTTATATATACTGCTTTTGTTGAACGTTGTCGTGGGTTTTATTTTTAATTCTCTACTTTATTTTAATTTTTTTTCCTGTACAAGAATAACAGTGGCGGGGGCCCAAACACCACAGTGGCCTGCAAGTGTAAGTGAGATGTTAACATCAGTAATGTGCTATTTTAAGTGAGAGTCCTGGAAAGATTCATTGGAGAGAGAATGTAGTAGCCCTGCAGAAATAACTCTGGCATAATGTGCAGAAATAACATTACTCACTCAGCATATATGAGTAAACCCCCTCTGAAAATGAGCAAATTCAGCAATTACATGTTGTGTTGCAAAAAGTACACCCTCCTGAAAGTTACTGAATAAAACTACATAAACATATTCTGGTGCAATTTAAAGGCAATTTTTTTATCAACAGGTGAGCCAAAACATTTTTAAAAAAGTGTAAATCTATGGCATTTAATTAAAAAAAAAACATTTTAAAAAAGTGTAAAAATATGTCAGAGGTAACACAAAATCTCAAAATCAAGTGAGAAGCTCCCAGAAATAATCAGGCCTTCACTTTAAGCTTTCATTTCATGATGGGTGATGTACGATTTACCAGGAACCAGAGTCGCCCAAATGAACAAGGTTCACCACTGAGTCAGTTATAGGCCATAAAAACTAATCAACTGTCTTCCCTTTTATCTGCAACAATGAAAACTGATCAAAAAAGAAGACTCCCCATTGTTCCCAAAACATAATCCTTCTGTGGAACCAAATGGCCAAGCAAGACTTTGTGACAATCACACACAAAATGTGTGGCCATAACAGGAAAGAAGAGACATGTGATAGTGAACTCAAGACCAGAATTAGCATGAGAAAAATCTTGTGACTCTTGTCCCCAGGGCATCTTCCCTGCCCCCCCTTTGAGCATTCCAAGGCATCTTCCATTGCCTCAAGAACGACCGAGTTAAACTCACTCTTATGACTGGAATATGCAACCATCATTAAAGTGATGTCAGTAAGCCATACTATCTCTATGTTTGAGTTTTATATGTATCTTATATGTTTTATATAACCTCTGATGTTGTGTGTGTGTCTGTGTGTGTGTTCTTTAGATTAGATGTGTGTACTAGACAGTAGGGTTGTTTGATTTTACTGACAATTGCCTTGTTTGTTTACAAGTTATTGCCTTAAACTGTCAGAAAATGCTACTCTTTCCTCATTCCCTGTATTGCTGAATGTTGTTTCAATATGACAATCACTATATACATTCTCCCAAGGGTGAAAGTCCTTCAGTGGACAAGTATTTTCAAGTATTTCACCCAGCCTTTGAGTTTCAGGGAAGTTGAACAGCAATTCCCATTAAAATCCAGGGAGGTTTAAAAAAAAATTGGCTAATTTAAGTATTTTACAGATACTAATTATACATTTTTCTGTCTTTTATACATTTTTCTGTATTTGTAGAATATGTCTAACAAATGAAATTTGCCATCTTTCCGTGAATTGTATTAGTGATCAATCATTAAGAAAAAAGAAATCTTTTGTATTTGTTCAGAGGAGATGCACGCTTTTATGCTGACTCTGTATAAACACAATATATCTTACTAAAGGAACCAACACAAAAGAATAAACACATTTTAAACAAACATTTATGGACTTTAATTTGTAGCAAATAAGTACAAAATGTTACAGATGTTGAAACAAAATTTGTTGCACATCACTGAGATACTGTTATAGTTTTTATTAACATTGTGAATTTATATTTTTCATTTTTAAACTTTTAGGGATTGTGCAGGGTTTTGTCATTTTTATTAGTAACCGCTTTTTAATATCAATTTATTATTATTATTTTTTTTTTCAGTTTTAATTTGGTATTTTGGAACTTCCAGTTAAACTAAATTAAAATGAAAAATGTCATAGACTAAATTGAGATAGAACAGACTGAAATAGAATAAGTTATAAAAGAAATAAATACTTTTTCTGTTCAGCTTGCACATTCATGGATGAAATCTGATTAAATAAGTGCAAGCCTAACCTGTGCAACAATTCACAGCAAGTCACCACATGAAGCTTTTTTGGGATGTTTTCTGTTTTTCTGTTGTCTGAAGTCCATGTTAATCATCTCCACCCCTCCTGATGATCCAGAGCCTATAAAAGAGCATCTTCTGCCTGATAAGAGAGACAACAGCAGCTGAGTTGTTATTGGTGAATCTCAGGATTTTACAAGACCAATCAAGAACAGTGAGTATATGTGTTAAAACTTTTACAACAGGCAATTAATTTTTTTTATGTCATTATATTTATAGTGAGAACAATAGTATGAATGAATTTAACTCTAATTAAAACTTGGCCAATACCAATGACCTGCAAACTAAAGACTATATACACTGTGGCTAATAAGTGACATTTGAGGAATGGTTCAAAAGATTTTCCCTAATAGGTTTCAGATTATGTTAACTTTAATGTCGACTCTCTTGTTTTCCAGATGAGTGCATCCAAACTCCAGGAAAGGTTCGTAACCCTGGTCAGATTCCTAATTATACATAAATACTGTACTGCATTACTCACACAATGTCTATTACAAACTGGATCATTCTGTGAACAACTTCAAAATACACTTTAGAGTTACTTGTATTCAAATCTAAAATAAAAAAATATGGATGAATGGAGGGCTGTCTTTTTATTCAAAACATCCCAATGGTAATGGACTAATAATTTAAAGAAATTAAATAAAGGATTTGAAAGGATTTGGGATAATAAAGAAAAAGAAAGAGAAACAGTCAAAGTTTTTTGTAAAGTAATCAATTTGAACTGTTTTTAAAACATGCATAAATTCAGTTTTGTTTATATGTTGAGAACTCAACATGAAAAATGCTTCTTGTCTCATCACATTCGGTAATGAATTACGCACGTGCTGAGTTTTGCTGAACATATTTTGTTGACCCTGGAACAACATTTTAATCCAAAAATTTAGTCTTGACCATATCTCTACACCTAAACCTAACCTTACCCATGAGTAATCCCTAAAATCAGAGGAAATGATAGATGAATGACACTGATGTACAAGCACCAAACACTGATTGTAAGCCTAAACTTCACACAAACTATAAACTGGTTCTTCAAACCTGATTGGTTAATCACAATGTTATTCCAGGGTCAACAAAGATGTTGATCTAGGAACATGTTGCACTTGGTAAAATCAGCTTCTGCAATGAATTACATGAATCACGTAAATGCCCGTCCATATTTTCAATTCAAAACTTTGAGTAGTTTGCATGACTGGATATTACTGATGGTTGTCAACAAATATGTAAACAAAATTAAATGTTTATCTTACCTTGCACTCTTTCACTGATGAGATGTTAAATTCAGCACTGGTCTGTCTATTTGTCTGACTTTGTGGCCAATGCAGCGGTGAAGTGAGAATCGCAAACTCTCTACATGCAAAAGAGGAGGAGTTTGTAGCCAAAAGGAGAGAAGCTGTTTTTCAAAGCCTGCAGAAACTCCAGATACACTGCAGTCAGGTCAAACATCTTATACTTCATATATCTATCTACCTGGCTATTCTTTCTTGAAATGACCTACAAATGCATGTTTGCACAATAAACTGTGTGCATTTCAGAATAAAGCGCCACGCATTGCATTACTAAGTTCTGGAGGAGCGCAAAGAGCCACGGTGGGTTTGCTGGAATGCCTGGTTCAGCTTGATAAAGCGGGTCTTCTGGACTGCATCCTTTATCTGAGCGGAGTCTCTGGATCCACCTGGTACGAACCTGAGAAACAAAAAACAGAGAAATTGAATTAGGTTGAATGTCAAAAATGAGCGCAGTATGTTCTTCTCTGAAGGTGCATGGCCTCCTTATACCAAGAACCAGACTGGTCCACCAAACTAGAGGCCGTGAAAGACAAAATCATCCAGAAACTCAATGGTCCTGCAATCAGCTGGGGAGATGCATTTGCCAAACTTAAGAAATATTACTCTGAGAAAGACTTCTTCAGCTTGACTGATGTCTGGGCAGCCATGGTTGTCACAACATATATGAAAGAGGTCTGTGAATATTTATACTACAACACTGCATGATTTATGGTAGTCACATTCAGAGATATTTGTAAAAAAACCGTTGATCATGCGATGCCAAGGAACTTGAGGCATATATGAACACTTACTGTAAAATTCTTCTGATTAAAAATGACTGCAAATCTATATGATATAGGAAACATATATGCAGTGGGGTCCAAAGTCTGAGACCACTTTGATAGAAAGAGATTTGTTAACTGGAAAAAATCCCAACATTTTAGGATTTAAAACAAACAAATATATTGTGACAACAACAGGCTGAATGAACAATATCCAGCTTATTAAAATGTTTTTCCTACAGATTGATGAACACACGCTGACAGATAAGCGGTACCAACTCGGTAAAGATCCGTTTCCCATCTACACAGTGACTGACAAGCAAAGCAAACAAAAGGAGGGAGGAGGTCTGTGTTTTTGTCTGAAAGAGTTAAAGAGTGTTATTGTGCTCGTGTCTGCTGTTATATGGTGGTGTTTTCTGTCTGCAGACCCCTGGTTTGAGATCAGTCCATATGAAGCAGGTTATTCCCTCACTGGAGCGTTTGTGGAGACCTCCAGCTTCGGCAGCCAGTTTGACAACGGCTCAAAGAAAAAACACCAGCCTGAAATGGACATGCTGTACCTGCAAGGTAACAAACTCTGTCACATAAGAGTTTATTAATATTTCCAATACCAGTGTACACTAATCACCGAAGTTAATGGGTGTCAAAACATTAATATAAACAACATTACAGTTAGAAATGTGAAAAATCATTTAAAGCAGTTTTAACAGCACAGTCAGTTGCTGTTTTTCAACATAAAGCTTATCATTACACAATGATTTAAAGTACAGATCATTTATGCTCAACAATTTAAGAGGTCGAATAATAATTTTGCACTTTAGACTAATATATTACACATTTTGCTTTAAAAATGGTGTTTTGTTTTATTTATTGTAAACACTTTTAAACGAAATCATGTTTTCTGCAGCTCTGTGTGGCAGCGCTTTAGCTGGAGAAGATAGTAAAGTATTCATCTGGGGAAAAATACAAGGTGCATTTGACGATTCAGTTCTGACTAAAGCTGACATTCATTTCATTATCATGTGAATCCATGATTATATATTTTTCCCCCCAGATTTCCTTAAACATTCAAGACCTACGAAAGAAATTAATATGTTTGAAGAAATGAAGGAAGGTAAAGCATTTCCTTGCATTTCTGCTGTCAACTGACCTACTAACATTAACAAAGATGAATACATACTCTAACATGTACTGCTCATGTACATTTGCATACACAAAGTGTTACCGTATAGATCATGAGAATGTCATTAAATTAATTTTAGCTTCAAATCAAAGCATCTTAAATGGCTTTTGGACAATGTTGTGTGTATGTTTGCTTGTGGGAAACTCCTGATATCTGAACTTGATGAATTTGGGGTGGAAAGCACTTAAATTAAAGACATTTTGCTGTGTGTTCATGCTTGTATAATGTGTGTTTTCTTCAAAAGACCCCAACTCTCCACCTGTAGAACAGTGTTTCCAGGTGCTCATGGATCTTGTGGACATGAATCTCTATGTTTTAAATGACAAAGATCCTTCTGCTCTTGATCAATCCATCAGAAAAACACTGAACGGTAAGAGAGTGTTAGAATTCATAGAGGAGACCAGTTTAGTTCATTTTAGAGTCTAGTTATCACACTTATTGTCAATATTTCCCAAGGTTTAGTTTCTGAATAGACAATCAAAAAAGTTATTGAACTTTAAACTAATAGATGAAACTGCAAAACTGTATAAGGTAACATGCAAAAACATCATTGCCAGATAACAAGAACTCAATAATGTTTCTCTCTTTCACAGACCTCACTGGAGACAAAAGTCAGCTGATTTTTCCAACACAAAAACTGAGTCTCGCTGATAAAGAAGCTGCAAAACTGTATATGAAGCAATACACTGAGGATGTATGTAATTATTTGAGTCAATTCAGTTTGGGTCCTTTCGGTAGGTTGGACTGTCTTTACATTGTATTTCATTTGTGTATTGTCATTTTTAATGCGTAAACCAAGTGCTTTACTGTAAGATTCAATAAAGCTTGCAATCAGCAACAAAAAGGTTTTAACTGAAGCCAACAAAGAACCTTTGCTTTAGACAACCAGTAAAGTTCGATTATGGCAAAAACCATAATCATGTTTATTTTAAAGGGACAGTTCAGTCATCATTTATTCGCCCTCATTTCGTTCCAAACCCATGAGACTGTCTGTTTACCCAAAACTATGATGCTCCAAAACATTCATAAAGAGTTGTAAAATAAATCCAATATGAATCAGACGGTTTAATTTGAGTTTTCTGACACAATCACTTTACAGATTTCATTTTGGCTTTTCATCACATCTGATTTCTTTCTCAACAACTGACACATAACTGACGGTCATTTTGATGGATTTTTTAGACTGTATAAAAGATTACAGTTGTAAAAGAAGGCAACCAAATGTGGCACAATAATCATTTTGTCATGATTATCATGTTTTCATAATCATTGAATGCCAATATTGCAATTTCAACTAAAATTTGAATAATCGCACACCCTACTTTAAAGTATAAAGCTAATGAAATTGTTTATAAACGATTAATTCATTTCCAACTAAGACAATATAAAGAATATAAAACAATATAGGAACCTTAGAACCATTTACTAAATTTAAGAACCACTGTGTAATTGTATTTCAGCTATTTTCGTGAGCGTTTGTAAATGCATGTCTCTGTGGATCTGGGGCAGGAATTATAACTTCCTCCACAACATGACAGGTGAGAACAGACCTGCTATTAACTAGCAATTCAGTAATGTGAATAATATAATATACAGACTCATTTATGCTGTGATCCTTCAGATGAATCTGTGCCTTCCGCTCTTCTGGAAACTGAGACGAGAGACTTTGAAGATGCAGGACTATTACTCAACGCACCCTACATCTCAGTTCTGAGAAAAGAACGAGACATTGACCTCATCATTTCCCTGGATTTCAGTGAGGGCGATCCTTTCATGGTATAACACGCATTTAAGACATACTCTAATAAAAGTGAAGGACATAGATGACCTAGAAATCATTATTTACTCCCCCTCATAAACAATCTTACTGCTTTTAGCCTCATGACGTTCATTGTGAGCACCACAATGCAATGCAATTTTTAATTGCATGGTATTTATCTATAATACCTGGAAAGAGCATCCGCTAGCATTCCCATTCATCTCAGCCTTATGATTTCAGTGAATAACAACTTTAATTTCAACTGAAATCTCTATATTACTGTTCATTAAATTAATGCTGTGTTGGTTTTCCACTGCAGACAGTGAGAGATGCTGCAGAGATGTGCAAGAAACTAAACATCCCTTTCCCTGAAGTCAACATTCCCAGTGAAGACCTGGAGAAACCGAAGGATTTCTATGTGTTCAAAGGCAAAAACGCTCCAACCGTGATTCACATCCCTCTGTTTAATGTGGTCAACTGTGGAGGCAAGTTAAGATTGTCTACTTTAATAAAACTGAAACATATGTACATATAAAATAAGTTTAAGTGGTCTACTCTTTCTTCAGGTGATATCGAGTCCTGGAGGAACAAATATCGCACCTTTCAAGGTCCTTACAGCTCTGAGATGATCGCTGATCTTATGGAGGTCGCTGGAAAAAACATCTCAAACAACATAGAGAAACTGAAGGAGCAGATTCGAGCGGTCGTTGGGTGAAAAGGACAGTTAATGACAGTCTGAATATCAATGACGTGCAGCGTTCTGCAATGAGAAGGCAAAGTCCTTCCTGTTTATTTGAATGTTTTTTCTTTCTTTTTTTTACACTTAATGTTGACACATTTTTCAGGTTAAAAACTGATGTTAAGCTGTTCATGAATCAACTTATTTACAGACCATCAGTTACAGAGAGCACCAAACTGAAAAAAAAGAAGCTCATTGATTGTTTTCAAGTCATGGATGTGATGTGACAAAGTGGTGACATCTAAGTGAGTTGTTGACTTTTAATTATTCTTCTCATTAACACCATTATTTGTTCATTCAGACAGATTTGCGGATGCAGAACATGCATGGAATTGAGAGGCGGGGTTTAACAGTGTAACAGGCCAATCACAGCACAGCACAACAGAGGCACTCTTCTTTAAAATGTTTCTGTACATTTCAGTCTGTTCCTTCATGCTTCACTTTCATTAAGCATTACATTGATTACATTACATTAATAATCAAATAAACCGTAACACAGATGTGATTACAATTACGATGGTTAATTAAAATACTGTATTGCTTTGCCTCTGTTCCACTGAATTAATAAACTATGGGTTTTGTCCTGGTCATTTGATTTTAAACAGCACAGATGCTCACTATTAATCAGTTGTTATCCTAATCTGAGCATATTAAAAACTTTTCTTTTCAAACCGTACACAAGCAATTTACAAAGTTTTCAGTGCTTTTCCATACAGTTTTTTAAACATCATTTTACAAAACCAAAAAAAAAAAAAAAACTCAAGGGAAAAATAAAAATGTATTTATAGTTTAGGCAAGGCAAGTTTATTTATATAGCACATTTCATACACAGTAGTAATTCAAAGTGCTTTACATAAAAATGAATTAAAATAATCATAAAAGTGACCACAATAAGGAATTAAAATTTTAAAATAATTTCAAAATTTATTTAAAATGAATGAAAAGAGTTAAGAATAATTTATTAGCTAATTTATTTGTTAATATTGTTAAAAATGCACAAATATGACATTTATTGTAGATCTTTTGTGAATTTACAGTGAATTCAGTTTAGCATGTGTTTAGTGACACAAATTTTAATCATTTTATAATACCCCCCCTTTTTTTTTTTTGGCAAAGCAGATACATTTTCCCTCATGCAAATATTTCATAATTAGAATATTAAAAGCTCACTGGCTTTATCTGGTCTTGACTTTCCTCTGAATTTGTCAGAAAGCTTCACTGCATTCATCAGACACACTGCATAAGGCAGGCTATAATAAGAGAACATCACCACACAATCATAAAGTGAAAGTGTAAGGAGATGAAGTGTGATATTATAATGAGATTCCTGGAGAGACTGGTTGAGAGGAATGCTGTAGATCTGCAGAAATAACTCTGTTGCAACATGCAGAAATAAACATACCTCACTACAGGAAACAACACATATAAGCATGTTTTAAACAATCACTTATGGACTTTAATTTGTAACAGATAAATACAACAGTATCCTAGGGTGGATTTTACTGGCGTTGCAAAAAAAAAAAAATGTGTTACTGTCACAGTTGCCTGTGGAGGAACGAGGAGAATGCAATAATCACAGTCTATATTTATCCAAACTTCAGGGAACACACACACACGCAC
>JAFVLL020023671.1:5723-25533 GCA_021397915.2 Tor tambroides
CTGCAAATATTGAGTCTTTGCATAAACTTAATGTAATTGTCAATAAAAGCCTTTGACACTTATGAAATGCTTGTAATAATACTTCAGTATACCACAGTAACATCTGACAAAAAGATCTAAAAACACTGAAGCAGCAGACTTTGTAAAAATGAATATTTGTGTCATTCTTAAAACTTTTGGGCATGGCTGTACATAATCACAAGTCTCCAAATCTGAATTTTCATCAGAGTCAAAGGTCCAGAACAATTGTTTTTAATAAACATGCATAACAAATCAACACAATATTTTAATAAAATAAAGTGCCTTTTGCATTCAAAATACATTAATAACGAGTGGCAAAACAATTAATTTAAGTGTCAGCAATAGAGTCAGCACAGGATGCACTTTCTGCCGTCTCGGTCTCTGTGAACTTGAGCGCGAAACTACGTGTATATCTTTGCCTTACAGACCTTAAAAATAATATATCTATAGAGAGTGAAATGTCTACTTTCAAATGAACCAATTCAAATGGAAAACAAATATTCTCAGATTATGTAATCCGTATGAAACATGCATACAGGCGCATCACTACTGCGGAGATGACGAGTCAGAGTCGCTGACTTCATCTCTTAAACCGAAAACAAAGAAAGCACTTGTTTATCAGTGAATTATTAAAGTGTTAATGCAGTCTCCTTACTGTTTTTCCCTGACACATTCATAATCATTACTTCTGCCGGTGCGCCGTGGCAAGCTTTATGCACGTGCTTGAGTGCTTATTAGGCAATGTAGGTAATTAAAGACTCATTAAAATGATTGAAATGGTTTATTAATAAACGTGCAATTAGTCAACTAATGCTTAAAATGAACAACTACTAGTCGACCAAAAAAATCCTTAGTTGAGGGCAGCCCTAAATAGTAGTAGTAGCCTGATTCATAGTAATAATACATGGCTCGAAACTTGCAAATTGATTCTCTGCCAGCAGGAGGCGCTAAGGAGACTGTAATCAAATCAGCGCTTTGCGCTCACAAACACTACTTTATCAGGCATTTCTGGAAAGACGAAATGAAAATGACAATGAGCTTTTCTGAAGACGGTCTTTTCAAAGATACATTCGTATAAAAAACCTGCACTGCATTGTCATTTTAAAACATGCAGTGCTCAGTTTATTCAACGAAGTATAAAGCCCCGTTCACACCAAGAACGATAACTATAAAGACAACGATATTAGCATCCACACCAGCGAACAATATCGTCTGTTTATTCTAAGCGCACGCTCATCTGCTGCTTTAAATTCTCCAGCTCGTTATAGCAGGATGGATTCTGATTGGCTGTCAGTGTTTTTATCGTTCATCAGCTGGAAAAAAATCGTTCTGGAAGTGATTCCAGTGATAGCGTTTCTCTGTGCCTTTATCGTTATAGCTGTGGTGTGAACTCTGCTATTCTGTAATATTGAGAACTGTTTTTAGAACAATATCTTTATCGTTATCTTCATAGCTATCGTCCTTGACTCCTTGGTGTGAACGGGGCCTTTTGGGAAATCTATTTGTGGCAGTCAGTTTTGATATTGTGATGAGCCGCCACAAATAAATCAATGTATATGGGAAACACTGGACACTGCTATAAGTCTAATGACCATATTCTAACTGATAACAATAAATAAATAAATAAATACTCATATTACACAGCGGTGAAGTGGCGCCTGATTATCACTGGATGTCATGACAATGTCACACTTTAAAAACTTTAAATATCTCGCCTTCACTTTCGCTTCAGACCATCTCCAAAAAGACATAAAAAACTAAATAAATGATTTACAAGTTTAACATACTTATCAAAGTAGGAAATATAATTAGTGTTATTAAAATACGAAATGGAGGCAGGTCCAGATCCGGACTTTGAGAAGTGCTGCTTTAGACACTAGTGCACACACAAACTCAACTCCTTCAGATTTATGTAAAAAGAAATGCTGTTTTCAGCACTGAAGTTGTAAATGTCACGCTTTCAGGTGAGTGTTGGTGAGAATAAGGACTGGAAGCTGGGAGTGGTGCGAGAGTCGGCCCCGAGGAAGGGTCTGTTTGACATGACCCCTGCCATCGGCTACTACGCGCTGTGGTGGAGCGGCAACCATTTACGCGCTCTGACCGCGCCGCCCCTCGCTAAGGTCAAAGTCACGGGTCACCTGCGCCGTATAGGCGTCTATCTGGACTGTGAGGAGGGTCAGCTGGTCTTCTTCAATGCCAAGACAGGATCTGAGGTGTATTCATTCACGGTGGCGTTCTCAGAGAAACTGTTCCCATTGTTCGGCACGGGCGATAAAGACGTGCCGCTGATGCTGATGTCTCCGTTTGCCAGCCTCCCAGAATGAGAATGTGTGAAGAGCAACGGCTGCTCATGCAGAGATGGAAAGAGAGTTGGTTTACCTGCTCAGGGTTTAGGGAATGCACAAACTATGAAGTGAAACGAAGTTGAAATCACACACTCGCCACAGCGGATCAGATGTTATGCCAGATTGCTCAAATGTTTGGAATCACTAAGACAGTTTTTATGTTTTGAATGATGGCATCAGTGAAATAATGCAAGTGTTGGGTTATCACGACAAAAACAAAAAAACAAACCATAAAGTGTTTCATTCACATGTCAGTAATATACCTATATCTATTCCATTTGAAATATTTTTAATAATCATAACATTATCTTATTTAAATGCATCCATCGCTATGTCAACTGTATTACATCCCAACGATGCATTCTAAAAAGATGCTTTGGAAATGTCATTAAACCTTCATTTTGTTTACAGAATTATGGTGCAAGGTTTACTAAATTGAAAAGGCATTATATGATATTTTTGTTTTCATTTGGTAATTAATTTAATTTACTTAAGAGTTTTTAGTAAACTAAACAGTAATTTAATATCGGATTTTCATTGAATAAAAATAGGCTGTTTTCTTACTCTAAAATGAATAAAAATACTGTTGTATTATTTTTAATAAGTATTGTGTTTTTTATTATGTTCATTTATTTTTCATTTAATACATTGTGTGTCTAGAGATTGGCATTATTTAATAGCAGACTAATATAATTTAATGGAGTGGTCACTGAATGCATTTTATTGACAGAGTGAATACAGGTTTGTTTTGTGTGTGTGTGTGTGTGTGTTTGAGTGAAAGTGATTTGGAGAGAGAAATGGTCAACTAGAACCCGTAAAGATCTTTTGGCGCCCATAAGATCTCGTCTACGGTGCCGACATGGTCATAAACAGCCGTTTCTCACCTAGCATGCTATCCTAACCAGTGTCTTGAGAAAGAAAGAAGACTGTAATTCTCTAGAGAGAGCTGAACATGCAAGAGTCCTCTAGTTAGATGCTGTAGATTTGCACTAAACACCAGTCTTATTTGCAAGAGAGAAGAGAAGTCATGGGATGCTGACCTTAAAGCAGAGCCAGATCCTACACGGGGCAAATATGAAGGGTTATTATGGATGAATGAATCAGAGTTTGAGGTCTTGTGGGAAGAGTTTGTATTTGAAATGAGCATCTATTTGAAATGTAATATTTGTAATCTTCTCAGTGTACTCATCTTGTACCCAATTTAATGCAATGTTGGTGAAAGAAAAGTTATACTTTCCTTCAGAAATGAATGTTATATATGAATATTTATAGGAGCAGTGACAAAAGATATTTCCATGAGTTTCCCCCAAATTCTGACTTAAAATAAATTAATAATGTAATATATCCAGATGTTTCTTGTATTTATTTATTTATTATTTGTCATTTAATTCAGCAGTTTTTTTTTAAAATATATATACATATCTATATAACAGGACTGTTATTCACCCAGCTAAGTTTCTCGCGTCAGTCTGTCAATTTATTTACTCACCTGCTTTTCTGACATTCCTGCAAACAAAGACCTGGTTGTATGTTACCTCTGTCGTCTTCTATTATTATGGCAGTAATATTAATGAAAATATTTTGGGGTGTAACACAATAATGACGGTTCAGTACGTACCTTGGTTTTGAAGTCACATTCAAGGTTTTTTTTATTTTTTTGTACAGCAGAGTGGAAACTAAACATTAAATTGCTTCTTTTTTCTTTTCTTTTTTATTAAACAGTTTACTTAAATTCAGTTATAATTACAATTTTCTTAAAAATAATAAGAGAGAAAACCTATCTGCGCTAATGCTGTAAAGTATATAGTGAGGGAGCTCTATTATCTGCACATTACACCCAAACTATTCAATTCAAAGAATGCAAACATGTAAATGGAACACAAGGCAGTTTTTACATAATATCATGTTTTTATTTTGTTTTCATGGCAGGTTTATACACTGATTAAGACATCACTAACAGGTTAGTAAAATACAATGAATATATAGACTTTAGCGTCAGAGAATCAAGTGCGCAGCCATCTTTAGGATTTTTGCAGGAGCTCTATAGCATCACTGTTGAAGAGCAATCAGCTGGTAAAGTGAATTTACTTATTGTAGAGTTAACAAAAACTTTACTGTATGCAGCAAAAGTATGCTAGATAGATTGGTGGGTTATTCTTAACACAACCAATCAGCAAGCTTGAATAGTGAATACACAGTAATAGTTTACTGTTTTTTTTATTTAAACTGAATTATGACACAGACATCTTTACATATGCTATATTACATATTATTTTTTTAATAATACCTGGCAGCCCTTCTGCAATACCATCACCGACCCACAGAATGAAAACCACTGCATTATTACACAAGCATGGTCTTCATGTCAGGACCTCGCTGTAGGCTGACCTGAATAGACCTGTGCAGTTCTAGAAGAATAATTTATAGTGTGATGTGACCAAACTGGAATTTTTGCAATAAAAGGCAAAGCTTACGAGCAGGAGGACAGTCTTATGAGGAGAAGCAGTCTTGTTATGGGGAGCTTTACTGTTGCAGGGAGTGGAAATCTGGACTGTATGAAGCACATCATGGATTATTTGAAGTATCAGGCCGTTTGGCCAAAGATTGTGATGCCTTCGGTGCAGAGAAATGAAGCTGATGATCAGTGGACAATCATCCCACAGTATTCATCCAAATCTACTGAAGCTTGCAGGGATCGCAATAATTAACTCCTGGGGGTTGAGTCATTTTGTACATGAATGTTTATAGCCAATTTAATTTAGTTTTTTCCATTTTTCATCAAACTTTGTTTTCAGAACCACTCAAATGTGTAATAATAAGCTTTCCATAGTTTACTGATGCCTCTTATTGGTTTCATAAAATTTTATTTCATAAAATGTTGTTCTCTGCAGAAAAAAGTGACCATATGGATTTAAATAAGAAAATACATAAGATTATTGCAGTGATTAATATGTTTCTGGCAGTAATTCCCATGTACACATTCCAGGATGACGATACCAAGATTCACCAGCTCAATCTGTGAAACACTGGCCTGACCTAAACCCCATTGAAAATCTTTGGGATTGCCTTAAGTTTTGATTATATTGTGCATTTGGTGTGCCATTGTTTTGACCACATTGTGCCACTTCACAGCATTTATTTCCATCAAGAGTTGCATTAACGTTTGGCCGAGATCATGTATTGACAATGAGGGAGATGAACCACTCTCTAAAGCTGACTCCAGCACATCCTGAAGGTCAGGCCAAAAGAACTGTTGCAAAACATGTAACATGCCAGAAATTACCCCAATCCAGTCCTAGACTCTCCAGTACTTGCTTATTTCAATCCAAATGGTGACTTTATTTTGGCCAGGGAGTGTTGTAACATGAGATTAGGTGTGACACTTCCAGTTTGCCAAGTTAGAAAAGAGCTTGAGATATCATCAGTATGGCACACTCCCATCTCCTTTTAGAGCTGAAGTGGCATGTGACTGTAAGCAACATTGTAGATTTCATGACCAAAAACAGATTTTCAGGTAAGAAAGTAACATTTTTTTTTTAAATAAAGATTATTTTTTGCCTAGCTTTCATTGTATTGTAGATACAGTTATTTGACATGCATAACCTAAAGCCTTTTCCCTTATGACAAGTTTTTTGTGCAGATTTATTAGAATTTATGTGCATATTGGAGCTTCCATGAAAAATACAGAGTGGTTGCTGCAGAGACATTCCTCTCACTCTACTTTAATAGAAGTCTACAGGGTTGGTTGCTAGGCTGCTGTAGCTGGTTACTAGGGTTTGGCTAGGAAGTTGGTAGGTCACTACATACTAGCTCCTTGCCAGCCTGAGTCAAATGAACCCAACCCCAAGCCTCTATGACAGGGGTGCCCAACCCTGTTCCTGGAGATCTACCTTCCCGCAGAGTTCAGTTCCAACCCTGATCAAACACACCTGTCTGTAATTATCAAGTGCTCTTTCCTAATTAGTTGGTTCATTTGTGTTTGATCAGGGTTGGAGCTGAACTTTGCAGGAAGGTAGATCTCCAGGAACAGGGTTGGGCACCCCTGCTCTATGACATCTCTCGACACAACGGCACGGGAATTAGCACTATTTTGGTGAAAAGTGATTACAGAGAACAGTTGAATACACTTCAGTTAAAATGCTTCTTTTAAATGCTACCATTTTATTTCTAAAATTCTTGTTCAACGTGTTTAAATGTATGCAATATTGTAAATTATGCTGTATTCACCCAAATCAATTCAATTTGTCATATTTTGTCCATGGGTGTTCTTGCTTAATAAATGTTCATCTTTTGATTATTGCTGTTGCCTCTAGTAATTCTGTGTGATTTTTAATTTCCAGCCCATTTTAAACCAGCAATATAATAATTTTTAAACAATAGTTGACTTAAATAAAACAACCCAGCATGTTGGGTAAAACATTTAACCCAACCAGCTGGGTCAAAATAACCCAGCATGTGTTCTGTCCAATATTTACTCAATGCTGGGTTGCCAAATAACCCAAGTTGGGTTGTTTTTAACCCAGATTTTATGGTGCGGAAACCCACACCTACTTAACAGAACACTAGGGCTGGGCGATATATCTCATGCGATATGTATGCGCATCTCGTCAGTAAAGCCGGTTCCTTGATTAGCGGTAAATCTCCATCACCTGTTTTCAAATGGAGCGGCGTTTAATACACGGAGCCGTAGATCACTGAGAAGCTACGCAATATCGCGTTCATTATCGAAGGCGATTCATCTGCGATAATGAACGCGATATTGCGTAGCTTGTCAGTGAACTACGGCTCCGTGTATTAAATGCCGCTCCATTTGAAAACAGGTGATGGAGATTTACCGCTAATCAAGGAACCGGCTTTACTGACGAGATGCGCATACATATCGCATGAGATATATCGCCCAGCCCTACAGAACACCCTACTTGTTAACCGACAGCAGCACTAATTTAATTCAGTACCAGAACAATTTGATGTAAAGACAACAATCCTAACCCAATATGCATTCAAATTTATATTAATAATAATAATATTATTATTTTGGACAAATGTGCATAAACAACAGGCATTACAACACAGGCTGTAAAGATCCTTTACTCCATGAAAGGAGAGGCGTGATAATGCGGAGCAGATGCGGGTGTTTCAGATTTCAGGTGATCGTGATTGTTGTGGAGAGTGAAGGTGGAGCCTGGTTAATCAGTGACAGTGCCCCCTCCACAGCTTGCCTCTGACATGCTGGACAATCAGGACGAGATTCATAGAAAAAGGTAAGAAGAGCAGGACCCATGATCAATCCTCTGGTCCATATCATTCCCAGTTTACCAGATACCACGGCATCAGGAATCCAAGCTCTTCCAGGATGAGCGTTGGGGGTCCTTCATGGGACCAGGCTCTGTGGAAGAGTCAGACACAGGAGGGTGGTCAGGTAGAAATATGTGGGTAACTTAAGGTGGAGGGGTTGAAGTGGTGGACAATGAAAAGAGGCCTATGTATCTGGGACTTATCTTCTTGCAGGGCAGGTGCAGCTTGATGTCCCTGGTGGAGAGCCACACCTTTTGTGCGGGTTGATATTTTTTCGTTCCGGTCCACTGGGCATCAGCATGACCCTTCTGGCAGCGCACTGACCTTTGAAGATTATGAGGAGCCACTTCCCAGACCCTCTCGCTCTCCCGGAACCAATGGTCAACCGATGGACCAGGGAAATGGAGGAGGCTGGAAGCTGAGTATGCACTAAAAGGGCATGAGTGTGAGGAATGCTTTCCAGACCCAGGAGGTGATCGGAAATGATGTCCTCTGGGAGGCCAAAATTGCAGAAAACACGATTAAACATCAGCCCAGTAGTTTCCATGGCAGATGGGGGTCCCTTGAGGGGAATTAGATGACAGACTTTGTAATATCTATCTACAAGGATTCAGGTATGACCATCTGAGGGAGGCAGACTGGTTGAAGTCCTCTCCAAGGTGTGACCAGGGCCGCTGAGGAAGAGAAATCCTAGCATATTCAGAACATCCTTGAACAAACCTTCTCCCATCCTGTGCCATTCCTGGCCACCTGAAGAGATCTTACAGCAGTGAGAGGGTTTGATTGGCCCCTAGGTGGCCAGTGCCCACACAGGTGTGAACATATCTGATTAGAGGAATGACCTGAGGGACACTCCGACAGAGAGGCATTGGCTTCAGAGATTTGCTCATCAAGGGACGACCGAATAGGACTTACGATGAGACCGGCTGGGATGACTGGTTCAGGCTTCTCGGGAGGCATGGAGACAGGAAAGAGCACTTTAACATTTTTAGGTCAAGGAAGGTAGGAAATTGAGATGTTGAATCATGTGAAGAATAAAGCCCACCTGGCTTACTGTGGACTCTTGGCTTCATGAGGATACTTGAGGCTCTTTTGGACTTTGAGTACAGTAAACTAATGTTGGGCTCCCTCCAGCCAATTCATCCAGGGCCAGGTTAATGGCAAGAAGCTCTCTGTTCCTGATGTTGTCATTTTTCTCCACTGGGGTGCGCTTTTTATAGAAGAAGGCACATTGATGAAGTTTTGGTGATGTCCTCTGCTGCCGAGACAGGATCGCTCCAACTCCTGTTGTAGAGGCATCAACTTCAACCACAAAGGGTTTCTTGGAGTCTGGATGAATTAGGAGCGGCGCACTGGGAAATGCCTCTTCGAGTCGTTGCATGGCTTGGGTAGCAGATAGAGTCCAGGATAGAGACTTGGGCCTGACTTTGAGGAGACTGGTGAGTGAATGAGTAATGGAACTCAATTTATGGATGAAGCATGGATAGAAACTGGCAAAACCAAGAAAACGTTGTAGCTCTTTTACAGTTGTGGGAGTGGGCCTCTTGCAGACTGCAGCAACCGTCCCCTTGACCATCGGAATAACCTCATTACTGATAACCCAGCAGGTGAGGTTGTGAAGGTGTGTTTGATTAAGCAGACATCCAAAACGCACAGCACTGGGGTACTCCAGGAATCTGTTTGGAACACACTGCTCCAGGGCTGCGTTTCCCAAAAGCATCATAAACCTAAGTTGATCATAGCTCCATTGGTGACAATGATAATAAGATCAACTTATGCTTTTGGGAAATGCAGCCCTGTTCTTTTGTTCAGTAGGTTCTGGTTTTGTCATAGAGTGAGGAGATAAGAAGAACCTGGATCTGGTGGACAAAGGGCCAGATATTTGTTAAAACTATCAACAGGGCACTTCTGGCTGTTAGGTTCAGCAAAGATGCAACCCCTGTAATGGTTGTACATTGAACCGCACTTTCCAAATGAGACCAATTGAGGTTTTTTTGTTTTGTTTTTTTTGGAAAAAAGTAAAACTTTTGAATGTTTTTTTTTGTTGTTGTTGGAGTTAAGTTATAGTAGATTATATATAATTAGCTGTTTATGAAACAATATAAGTCTATGAAATGTCCCCATTTAGCTAAATACTTGTGTGAGAGAGAAATGTATTTGGAAAAGCATAGAAATGTAATGTTATTCAGCTGTTAGATTAATATGGTTGGTCGTTTTTGTTTATTTTGATGAACTGAACTGTGTGTGGGTAATCCGAACCAAGATTGAAAATCACTGCTTTAAGAGATAATACTTTAAAAGTTTGCTTTGCAAGTCGACATATAGTAAGTCAACATACAGAAAAAGTCTGCAGCTGATGCCAAACTAATTCTGCTAAATCAAATGAGGAAAAGGCAATCACTCATTTCTGGACACATCCCTGGCAATAGTGTTTTTTCATAAGTCTTCACACCTTTACTGGTATTTCTTACTTGTACATATTCAAACTCTACAATCATGATTGGCATTAGGGAGTTTTTATTCAGATGGTATATATTAAGTTCACACCGTGTGCCCAATTTACTCACTGCATCTGCAACAGTAGTTTTCTCTCGTATATGCATGTGAAATCCTCACTCTGTTGAGCCCTGAAAATGACTTTTGGTTTTTTCCATTTGGCAGGACTCTCAAGTATTTCAGTAGTGTATGCAGCACATTGAGAAAAGAAAAGCAAAGCAAATAAAAACAACCCCCATTGTCTTTATTTAATTAGACATTTTACAGTAGTCACTCTTATAGTAGCTGCCTTGTTTTTCTTTTTCCCCATTGTTTCACATATTCTATCACATGGATCAATGCAAAGAAAGAAATATATATATTTATATATGAACGCCCAAAACAGGAAATTTTGGCAAGATATTATAATAACATGATTTCAGCCCCGTGCATTCAACAGGGTGAATGTTTGGTTCATACATGGCAATTCAGTTTCGTGGGCTATGAATCTGCAAAAAAACATGGTCAGATGAAAGAGGAACCGTATTGAAAACCTATTCAAGTTCTTCAACTTGAATTCTTCGTGCCGATTCCAGAAATGATCAACAACTCAGTGTTTGATATGTAACTATAAACCGCACACAGGTATTTCCCAATGTGCAAGAACGTCTTTAAAATGCAAACCGCACTTAACATGAAATCTAAAAACAACAACAACAACATCAACAACAACAAAAAAAAAAAAAACATTGCAACTACATTGTCGAGGTCACTTTTAAAGGATGCTGTTTGTCTACTGCCACCGAACACTTTAAACTGCCATGTATTGGACCCAATACTGAATAAAAGTGTGCAAGGAATACAGTCAGTGAAAGGTGTCGACATGCATCGTATTCTGGAAGGAAGTAGCTGCAGAGCTCACCGAAAGATTGAAGAGAAGTTGTTTTCGAGGCTCCCTGGTAGAGGCCCTTTCAATAGTTCAACAGAGAAGATGGAACTAGTTTCAAATCAGAACAATTAAAACTGTTAAAGCCTTGCTGCTCAGAGCAGATTAAACCATTAAAACACCAGAAGCGACTCAGACTGGGAAGAATGCGTTTGCAGAATATGTGTGGTTAGTCTTTTGCGAGTGATAACACTGAATGCGGCTGGAAACACCAGCTGTTTCATTCTCTAATACGTTTTCAAACTAATTGGCCACAAAGCATTTTTCTTCAGCGTTTCTCCATTGAGGCATATTTGAGTTCGGGCCATTCTGGCTTTGAAGGTGAGCAGCTTTAATGACCTGACCGAATGACAACAAACCAATCAGCCAATCAACAATCTAATGCCTCGTTCTGTGAAAACCTTTCCAGATCTGCAGGAATCTACAGCAACATTCACCCTGCGACATTATATAAGATGCAGCGGAGCACAGCGTGACGACACAGCAGCTCGAGCCTAGGCTTCCGGATCCGTGTCCTCCATTGATCGGGAATGAAGAGGGGAAGGACAGAGGACGGTCAGCGTATGGCACAGCAAGGCCGAGAGCGAGTGCGGCACCAATACAGTGAAGAGAAGGAAACACCAAGCACACCATCAGAGCCCACAACCCATCCAGCATCTGGACGCTAACACTGTTACACACACCTCCCAAAACTGATCCATCATCAATGAGTGAATCTCAAACACCTAGAACCCCAAAATCAAACTCAAGCCTCATTTTAGGACCATAAAGATTTTTAAGCATCTGATTCTCATCTGTGTATCTGAACCTCATCACCTTTGACAACAGCGAGGACTCAAATCTAATGCAAATTGCTGTTGAAGCAGAAGAGTGAGAATATTATTTTTACAGTCATAAGAACTACGGGGATAAATGTGCCGACCAGTAATGAAATCGTCATAATGCAAAAAAAAGTCTTAATGGTCCCAAAGTGGGCTTTTTTTTTTTATTATTTATGCACAAAAGCAAACAGATCAAATCTGTTTTGATTTTAGGGTGAGATCCACCCAAGCACACTAATATGGCTGTGTTTGAGACGAGCTCTCCACAGTAGGATACATTCTGCATCGGGACAGAGCCAGTGTTCCCCGCAGGACAGGAGCTGTGCCGGGGTCAGGAGGGGTCATTACAGCAAACTACTAATCTGTACACACACTCATTACTGGTACGGAATATCTATGTGGACTCGATTTCTCCATTCACAAATGGTTGATCCAGAAATAAAGAACAAAAGAAAAACAGCAAAGTGTCTGTGATGTCCAAGCGTCCTGTGGTGTGGTGTGTCAGGGCCGGTCTAGCTGTTCTTGAGCAGGAGTCTGTCTTCGGCCGAGGGGAAGCAGTGCAGCTGGCAGACGTCTGGAGCCAGCAGGCCGCAGGAGCGCAGGTCCACGCTCTGCAGCGAGGCGCAGCGGCGCAGCAGCGGCAGACACTGCTCCGTCACCTTCACGCAGCCTGAAACACAGCAGCGCAGTCACCACCGTCAGCACCAGCCTCCTAAACACCGACGCCTGCTGTACCCTCATGATAAAACATGACCGGCACTGCCACATTAAAAACCTGTTCATTGATTAACGGTCAGTTCTCCTACTACATACGGTGAAAAACTGTTTTGGACATATTGGTAGTATACCGTTTTTGGAAGTGAAAAAGAATGCATCATTTACAGTGAAAAAACATAAATTGACATTCCCAGAATTACCTGCGTTACATTTCACATTTGATGTTTTTTTGATGAAATAACTGTTTCTTACTGTTTCTTATCAGTTGTGTACAGTAGGGTTGTATTTTACATCTAATGTTGTTAAATTAATGTTTATTGCATTATTTCAGTTTCATGTGAGTTACCGTTATGGTGTTTAGTGTTTGTGTGATTGACACTGTGCACCTTCTATATTTGTGACCCTGGAGCACAAAACCAGTAACAAGGGTCAGTTTGTTGAAATTGAGATTTATGCATCATCTGAAAGCTGAATAAATAAGCTTTCCATTGAGATACAACTATTTGAAAATCTGGAATCTGAGGGTGCAAAAAAATCTAAATATTGAGAAAATCTCCTTTAAAGTTGTCCAAATGAAGTTCTTAGCAATGCATATTACTAATCAAAAATGAAGTTTTGATATATTTACAGTAGTAGATTTACAAAATATCTTCATGGAACATGATCTTAATATCCTAATGATTTTTGGCATAAGAGAGAAATCAATCATTTTGAGCCATGCAATGTATTTTTGACTATTGCTACAAATATACCTGTGCTACTTAAGACTGTTTTTGTGCTCCAGGGTCACATATGTTAGTATTCAAAAGCTGCTTGTGATTGGCTTTGGTTCATCATGTGATTTTCTCATCACCTCCTGCTTTTTATCAGTGTATTACAAAGGTACAAAACAGATTTCAGTACTTCCATAGGTTGGTATATTAACACTATATCATTAAAGGAAATTACAGTTTTTAAATGTAAATTTAAGTTAAATACATAAAACCTAAAATGTTGCTACTATTTTTTTATGGTAAAATTGGCAACCACAGCTGCCAGTTTTTTTTACTGTATATTTTACAGATTTTTTTTATTTCAGTGTATGAAAATGGCCAAAGTGTCATGCTGTTATGAGTTTTTTGGCAGAGCGTCACATGCGGACGATGGTGGACTACATTCATAAGAGCTGGACGTTCATCTACAGCTGTGTTTCACTGAGAGCTTCAGAGGGCTTTGTGTCTACAGAATAACCCAGCACTCATGTGCCCTCTTTGGGGAGTATTTTAACTCCGTCTGTCTTGGTATCAAATGCAAACACATCTTTTCAGGCTTGATGGTGATAAAAACAAGTCATTTACAGATATTCTTTAAGCTTATTGCACATCTCAACCCTGAGCTCATTTTTATTTTTAGTAGTTTTTGTTTGATTAATTCATTAATTTGATTAATTCATATTAACATGGGTTCCTATGGAGACAGTAACAGGACAAACCTGAGCTTAAAATCAGTCACAGTGAAGGATATTACTTCAACAGACCAGGTTAGCAAGTCAACTTATTTCAAAACACTCGTGTTAATATGGACAACGTTCACGTCCTGCGTGTATATACATATATAAATATATATTATGTATAACAATAAAATAATATATATAAAATTATTTATATAATATAATATTTATATTACTTATATATTACATATACATATATATACACACACACACACACACACACACACACACATATATATACAACCATTTTGGGTTTTGCAGTCTGTACTAGTTAGCCGATGCAAATATCTAAAAAAAAAATATGTTACCATGCTATTAACTCCATTTACCGCCTTTTTTCTTTAAAAAAAAAAATACACTATACATTATAAAATTATCATTATGCCATTGCTAGTATGCTAGAAATGGATTTAATTAAATTTCTTTGAACTTTTAACAAGACGGCTGTAAATTTATGAAAATTTAAAAATTCTTTTTTTTTCAACATTACTCTGGAATTCTAAAACTAAACATATATTCATTTTACTTGCATAAACTTTTACTGGTGTTGCAATGTTTGATCAATAGGTGGCAGCAGAGTGAAGGTGGTCTCTTTGGTCTTACTACTGCTTGATCATGTAGTTAAACGCCATTGACATTTTTTCGTTTACAGTGTGTCTGTGTGTGCATATTCATGTCAGTTATCAAACTTTAGTCCTACAACCAGTGAGAAGTGTGTAAAATATATTTAACCTCTGTGCCATAAGTATTTTAGAGATGCATCTAAGAGATAAACAAATGTCTGCATAGCATGATGTGTAAAGATACAATGTATCCAGTTGTATGAAAACTATTAAAATATAAATACATGTAATGAACTGTAGAGGTGACTATTTTTCTTTACGACAGCATCAAGGTATTTTAGTATGGCATGATATAACTAAGGCCAGGATGAAGCGTGAAGGCTGCTGTGGTGGAGCGTGGGTCTGTACCTGCCAGGCTGACGTGCGTGAGGCTCTCTCGCAGCGGGGATATGGCAGAGGTCAGCGTGTGGACGGTCTGGTCAGTGATGTGGCAGCACTGACTGAGGTCCAGCTTGCTCAGGTGAGGAAGATAGCGCACTAGCAGGCGCGACACGGCGTCGGTCACCTCCAGGCCCGCCAGACGCAGCTCCGTCACGTTCTGGAAGCGTCCGCCGCGGTTCTCCCCGTGAGCTGCGACAACAGCACAGCTTTAGTCCTACACGCTCACATGCAGTGCTTTATCATGCAGCTTTCAGCTCTGAAGATACGCAGCCAACATCACCGATGTGAACACTGCACAGCAGCCTTCACCAGTTCCCCAGACTCAATCAGAAAACACTCTTCAGGGTTACTTGTACAAGAGCAAGTAACCCTGAAGAGTTTTATTCAGCGATAACAACTGACTGGATGAACAGGTAACGCTTTATTTTAAGGTGTCCATGTTAAACACATTACATGTACTTACCATTATAATAACAATGAATTATGCATAATTACATGCAAGTAACCCTAATCCTACCCATATAGTAAATGCATGTAGTTAATTACTATGACCTTAAAATAAAGTGTAACCGACACACATTCTCTTGATAAACGCCAGAACACAAATGATCAAGCTGGAAGACACACTTTTCAGCAACATCAATACATATCTGAGATTCAAAAGGGACCCCAAAAACATAAGAAATGAAAGGAAGAAAGTTGTGGAATACTTCTAACAATGACCAGACGAAAGCTACTGACACGTGAAACACAGTGTCAGCTGAACTTCAACACTTCATTTTTAATACTAACACCCATATGTTTAATGTGTAATACTATCCTCAAAACTGTGTACTGCACTGTGAGCTGCAACCGAAAGCTATCAGTGAATTCCAGCAGTCAACTCATGATAAACTGCTGTTCATGTTCACTCAGTAGAGATGGACAGAGCGTGTGTGTGTGACTCTCTCTGTGTGTGTGTGTGTGTATCTCTCTCTCTCTGTGTGTGTGTATCTCTCTCTCTCTCTCTGTGTGTGTGTGTGTATCTCTCTCTCTCTCTCTGTGTGTGTGTGTGTATCTCTCTCTCTCTCTGTGTGTGTGTGTGTGTATCTCTCTCTCTCTCTCTGTGTGTGTGTATCTCTCTCTCTCTCTCTGTGTGTGTGTGTGTGTATCTCTCTCTCTCTCTGTGTGTGTGTGTGTATCTCTCTCTCTCTCTGTGTGTGTGTGTGTGTATCTCTCTCTCTCTGTGTGTGTGTATCTCTCTCTCTCTGTGTGTGTGTGTGTGTGTGTGTGTGTGTGTGTGTCTCTCTCTCTCTCTCTCTCTGTGTGTGTGTGTGTACCTCTCTCTCTCTCTCTCTGTGTGTGTGTGAGAATCTCTCTGTCTCTGTGAGTGTGTGTGTGTGTGTGAGCAGACCTGAGCGGGTGTCGTTGCTCGGCGGGGCCAGCAGCTCCCTCAGATGCGAGTCCTTCAGATCCTCCACCCAGCTGAGGTCCAGCAGCCGCAGACAGGGACACACCGACTGACAGAGCGCCGAGACCGAGGACCACGAGCAGCCCGCCACATTCAGCTCCAGCAGCCCTGAGGACCACAGCAGCACACACACACACAGAGAGAGAGAGAGAGAGAGAGAGAGAGAGAGAGAGAGAGAGAGAGAGACACACACACACACCCCGTCACTACAGCTGCTCTGCTGCCACGCCTCCATCCAGCAATATTCACACGCGCTACTCCGAGCACAACTCAACACAGAATGATCACCAGCAGATGTAGCACAGCAAGGGAAAGTCAAGTCAAGTCAAGTCACCTTTATTTATATAGCGCTTTTAACAATACAGATTGTGTCAAAGCACTTAACAGTATCAAATTGGAGGATAGAGTGTCAGTAATGTATAATAATAAGATTAAACACTCAATTTTCAGTTAAAGGCATTTCATTATTGAATTCAGAGATGTCATTATCTAGCTCAGTTTAGTTTAATTAGTATCTGTGAAATCAAATTGACGATAATCGCTAGAAATTAAGTGTCCCCAACTGAGCAAGCCAGAGGAGACAAAGCATCCATATATAATTTCATTCTGTAACTTCTGGATAATGATTCATGAGATACAAGTTGGACAAATGCTTTGATCCAGTGTGACTCAACTGTATGAGCTACAGGAATGCTCTTTTGATCTAAATATCTGCATCAAATTACACATTTAACATCATTCTGTTTCCTTCATTACTTCAGTCAGACCAGTTGGAACACTTTTCATACTTAGTATTTTTGACTTGATTTCTAGTATAAATATCTAAACATTCTTGAATCAAGATGAATTTACTTTACAAGCTAAATTACTTAAGATATTAAGTCTTGTTTATTGAGAAAACAAAAAAAAAAAACAAACAGAAAAAAAAAACAGAAATATCAGCCAATGGGGTAAGAAAAATCATCTTAATTCAAAAGGTAAAAAAGATCATTTATTATTATTTTGCTTCTTTTAAGCAAAAACTAACAAAATCTTGATTTTTTTATTATTTTTTTCAGAAAACAAGACTTAATATCTTTAGGACATTTTACTTGTAAAGTAAATTCATATGATTCAAGAATGTTTAGATATTTATATTAGAAATCAAGTCAAAAATACTGAGTATGAAAATGATTTTTTGCAGTGAATGCGTTTGCCAGCTGTTTATGTCTGGTATGAATCCTGATGTGTGCATGGGACCCAAAGATCTGTCCATCACCGTACGGAGCAGACCTGTGTCTGGATCGGAGCGCTCCTACCTTGCAGACGGTTGATCAGCCACATCAGCTGCTTCTTGGAGATGTTGGTGTAGCCCAGGTTGAGAGAGACGGGCTGGCGGCGGATTATGCTGCTCAGCATGGGAGGAGTGATGGAGCGCTGGCGGCTCAGATCGATCTGAGTCCATAGCCTCTTATCACAGCACCTGCACACGCATCAGACACATACAGCTGTCATCACAGACCATCTAAAACCACCGACGCTGCAAAAACAACTTCACAAGAATAGCAATCTACAGCGAATGAGCTGCAAGACTTACTAGTCATTACTTTTATAAATAATTGCAACTGCATTTAAAAAACATTTTGACATGAAAATTCAGTTACACTTTATTTGAATAATTTATTGTTATAATAGTAAGTAAATGTGACTTGTGTAACTAGAACAACAAGTAAAGTGCTGCCTATATTAATCTATAAGTCTGCATTGCTTGAACATCTGTTTTGTTTGTGAACATCATTATATTTTTCTCCTATTTGATAATGGGATTTATGTGACTCCTGGTACTTTGCTGCTTGTTTAGGGTACAATGGCCCCTTTATTCACCTTCTGAACAGTAGATTTAGTCTAGAAACTGCACAAATAGCCCTTCCTTTATAATCACCAAAAACATGTCACTTAACTTCAGCTCATCGCAATCTCACAAAGTTTCTTTATAATCAATGAACTTCTTATTGAACTGAACTGAACTGGCCAATCAGAGGCGATCAAGGATCAACAGATATGTCTGTGATTGGCTAGACTGCTCAGCGCTGCACACAGGAGCCTTTAGCAAATCTGTTTCTCCAGGACCCTGTTATCACAGTTTTAACTGAGGGTGCTCTCGACTGCGTGAGAAGAGTGAATCAGAGAATCAACCTGGAACAATCACTCTCACGAATGAATCTTTCAGTGCCCTTCTGTTATCCCGTTAACTGAACAGAGTAATTTGTTCACGAATCAGACACTGCGATCAGGTCTTCATCACAGTTTTTCACTGAAATGTAATGTGGTCAAGTGTCAGAAATGATGGAACATAGTGAAGAAAACATTTGGCGAAGTGAAAGTCACCCAGACAGAGTATGTAGTAATAGTGGATTTTACCATACCTGATAGCTAGTTTGGACTAAACCGGCCGATACGGATTAATCAACCCAAACACATACTGAACGAAAACTAAAATAGTGCTTAACTATTTAATAAAAACAGTACTGAACCATACTTTGTGAATGAATAAAAATATTAATATTAATTATTATATTGATCATTAAAGTTAGTTCATAATTTATTAACTAATGTTAACAAAAGAAACTTTAAAATTTCAAAAAGTATTAGTACTAGTGAATGTTGAAATGAACACAGTAACAAGAAGCACTGCTTCTACAGCTGTCATTGATCTTGATGCTACAGACTCTTATTATGACGTGTTAGCGTTTCATTTCAACAGTCATGCTAAAGATGGCCATCTTTAAATATCTACACAAAGGCCACAGGATTGAAATTACACACTTATGGATATTGTGTTATGCTCTCACACTGTAACTGCTTCTATTCTAGAACACTAGATGATTATCTAATCAAAATAACAAAATATGTTAGTCCCACACCGGGCAGAAGGGTTTAGGAGAACAGGCGTCACACGCCGGTCACAGAACGCTATCTATCGCGGTTTAAAAAACAGCAAGCGGGAAGAGAAAGCCTGATCTATAGCTCTATAAATGAAGCATATTTTATTAGAGCCACAGAAAGACAAACGTCTCGCTGAAAAATGCACAATACACAGTTTTACAGTACATTAACAACGATCTGAGACAGATATGCTGTTATTTCATGAAAAACTACGTGAATAGGGTATATGTGACCCTGGACCACAAAACCAGTCATAAGGGTCAATTTTTTGATACTGACATTTCTGCATCATCTGAAAGCTGAATAAATAATCTTTCCATTG